>CAIGRN010094549.1:0-11320 GCA_903798345.1 Fraxinus anomala | reverse complement strand
TTATCCATGGATATTCGATTTATTTTAGAAATAAAGTATTCAGATCAATTCTACTCTGATTAAAATTTATGGTTGATCTCATTAAAGGATAAGGTAGGACAACTCTTTGGGTTGCTTCCCAACCGGGGTAATATTCGGCTGAATTTTGTTGAAGCGTGGTTTAGGCACGTGTAGATAGAATAGTAATTCCATTGAACGTAAACCAATTCCACACACGTTCACGTGGGGGTGTCAAAAGGACCGAGTGACTCGTTGGCTCGTTGACTTGACTCGTCAAAGCTCGGCCCATGGATGGCTCTAGCTCGTTTCGGGATGGGCTCAAGCCGGTCGAGCTTGCAAACCGCTTGTGGGCCTACGATCCTAAAGTTCACATTCGTGGGCTCGTAAAAAATGTGAAGAAAAAAGTAAAAAAAAAAAAAATTTAAAAAAAAAAGGCTCATGGGCTCAGCTTGTGAGCTCATAAACTCGTGGGCGCTCGGCTCGTGCTTGAATGAGCTTGAGCTCGGGTCGTCAAACTTATGGGTAGATGGATCGAGCCGGCTTGACTCGATTCATTGCCATCACTACGTTCATGGAATGAGTAATGGCATTAATATTAAATTGTTTCTATTGAATTAAAAAGAAGGGAATTTTAAGTCTCTACCTAGACCTGGTGGGGATTTTTGGATTTCCAAACCCTATCTATTGATAAAGAAATGATGTTCAAATGGGAGGTGTGCATCTCTCTATGTAATTGCAAGATAATAAGTATAAATTTGCAAGAGGTCAGTTGGACCAGCTGTATTTCCATTTATTTACATGCCCCCATTGATTGGGATGAGCTCCATGAATAAAATTTGATATCATATAACTCCACAAGGATACAACCATCGATCAAATAGATATAACAACGAACAAAAATGGGGACACGAGGCTTCCACTTTGAATTTGGGGGCATAACCTCAAGTGGACAATATGTATGCAAATGGTGCCTATTGAATTTCACATGGACCATGTCGGGGCAACATGGGCCATGATCGAGGGTCTATCTAGTGCTGGCAATGCAGCTTGGCCCATCTACCCATGAGCTCGGCTCGTCAAAGTGATGAGCCTAGCAAGGCCAAGCCCACGAGCTCGTGTTTTTTTTCCTTTTTTTAAAATTTTTAAATTTTTTTTGACTTTTTTCTTTAGAGTGGGCTCATGGGCACCATCCACGAGCCATTTGCGAGCTCGACGAGCAGCCAAGCCTTGTTCGGCTCATCGGGCGAACCCTCGGGTCGGGCTCGTCTGATACAAACCCAAGTTGTCCATGGGCCAATCTTTGACTAGCCGAGCCAACGAGCCACCCGACCCTTTGCCACCCCTAGGTCTATCTGATTTTACTTTGTCCCCCTACAAATTATTTGAAATTGCTAATATGTTACAGTGAGTGATGTTGCTTTACTCCTAGAAATGGGAAAGGAGCCGATATTTTGCCTCACTAAAAAACAAAAAAACCAGGACCAGTTGTATTCCCGTTTTCTCAACCCCTATTGATCAATCCAAGCCGTCGCAGTCGTCAAATGAAATTTGATTGGTTGTCAAAAAAGAAAAAAAAAAATCTTGCAACTCGAGCATACCGCCATAGATCAAATAGATGAAATGAAAAACAACTCCAGTGTAGACAGAAAACAATAACAATGCAACTGTCGTAGGCTCAAGTAATATTACAATTGATGACTTAAACAAAAATGTATCATAAAAGTACTGAAAAATGAAAAGCATAATGTCATGAGTAAAACACCTCAAATCATCCAATAATTATCTCATTTTCTTATTCCCTACCATTCTATTCAGAATAAACATCCCTGATTCCCATTCGTTTAACACCAAAATAGCGGGTACATTAACATCACAATTGGTTAATGACATCTTCCGGGGGAGACCAGCAGATTCAGACAAAACGACAATGTTACAATTTACATGCCTCATTCTTCAGCCTATTAACCTAAAAAACCAGGCCAAGAAATATGAGGCCAACCAATTGTATATACGAAAGAATTGAGATCAGATACCATAAAACAAGATTTTCCTAGCAGGTGGGCGCGCCCTCACGGGATCTGCAGTTGCCATTGTTTCAAATACCCAAAAGAAACCTAAAGATATCACTCAGTGAAATAATTCCTTCTACGCGTTTGCTACCAGCCTCCACAATAACAAGTCGTCTGACTCCTGAGAATGAAATATTAACCACGTGAGTAGTTATTTACCTTAAGGAACCCGAAGAAGGAACATGCATTTCAGTCGAAGTTACAAATAAGTCACTTATTTCAACAGTGAGATAAAAACTACTCTTTCAAGATAGGCAACTATTTTTACTTAAAAGTAACATAAATGGACTTGTTCGGCAACCAGTAAATTTTACTTTCAAGCTTAATGTGCTCTTTTCTTGAGAAGCAAAAAAGCAAAGAATAGTTTACCTGGCTTGGATAATCTATCCATGACTTTATGCAGTGGATCAGACCGCAGACACATGTGACATCTTTGATTCTCGTAATCGTATGTTGTGATGGGGTCATCTCGGTATTGCAACACCTAAAATTCCAAGAATAGGTATTTCAAGTTAATACGGAAAGGAAAATACTCAACATGAAAAACAAGGAATAATGTGCATCTTATCTCTGAATTCCATAGGTAAATAAAGGTCACAAGTTAGAAAACAACTGCATCTTTTCTTCAACAAATTTCTAATTCAATTAAATTGTGCAAAATTCTATGTCAATACATCAGAACCATGAAAGATCTGTGAAGTTCACTTATACCATAAACTATAATTTCTCTAGATCAACACATATACCTACATCATATGAGCTCCCCCACTGTCACAACTTTGGCACATTTATGGCCCAAGATACAATTTCATTAACAATCTCAACAACGTGAAACAAGCTTGGACGAAAGAACTAATTATTATTGCAACAAGTTCAAAGAAGACATTTAGACTTTTAGTAACATCTTCCAATTATATGAATTTAAAATCAAGTTACCGGTCCCAGTTAATGTCTTCTCTTGTCAAGCAAAGACAACATGCACCTATGTCCCTTAAATGGTACAAAATGAAAATGCCGTATGAGGTGCTGACACAAAATAAAAGTGCTTACCTGATGAATAGTAGTTTCTTCAATATTAATGCGTGTATAGATTTTGTCTTTTGCCAAAAAAGTAATATCACTGTCAAAAAAAAAGGAAAGAAAAAAGGAGCCTTATATTATGAAAAATGTGATGGATATACGTTCCCAATTGCCTGAAACACATAATTTGAATGCTATGAGCACAGCACAACTACAGGCTAGTACTAACCTTCGAGAATATACATCCAACAAAGAATCTGTGTCATCAACAATGGGGATTGAACTAACTTCAGCTGCAATGAAAGAGACATTACGGCTTAGGCATTCAGCTGGAAGTGAGCTCCGTATCTCCCTACACAATACATATGATGTGTGTGCATGCCATGTGCAAAGTTCTTGGAATTAGTTTTATCATTGAAATTTCTTTTTTCATGTTTATATTCTCCACCTCTATCTTTCCAGGCTGGAAAGGTTAACTTTCAGATCTACCAAGTTAAAGGAACAAGCACAAAATAAATTTCAAAAACGTGCGCTTGTGGCGTGCAAAGTGCTTGGTAAGTAGTTTTATTGCTGAAATAATTTTTTTTCCCATTCATATTCTATACCAATAACCTTTACAGGCAAAAAAGGTCAAGTTTCAGAATGACCAAGTTAAAGGAACAATAAATTTGAAAACTGTGCTGCTAATGTTAACTTCTGGCAAAATAATTTGGAATTCCAATTCTTCTCTTTAATAAATGTACTAGCTTTTACAGCACAGTCAAGGTTTCAGCATACTTGTGCGTGTGTGCACACTTATATTTTAAATACATTTTTTAGATTTGTCTAGAAATTTTATTTAAAGTGATTTCATATGTGAAAAGAAGTGCAAGACGATTATAATATCGAAGAAATTATGCAAAATGAATAATACCTTCGGTAAGTAATAGGATTACGGTGGCTGAGGGATGGAAGAGAGAAGAGACCACTCTAAATAAGTATGCATACCTTGAATTAGTAAATTCAGAGCTGCACTAAGTGATGCAGTGGGTCTCAACATTGCCAATGGCCGCTGATTTTGCTCTCCAATTTTGGGAACCCAAGTGCCGACAGGGATCATACAAATTGGCAGTTGAAGTAGTGGTAATGAGCTTGATGAATGTTTAAAATATCGGCAAATACCTGTCAAGTGTCATAATGTCAAGAGCACATCATGTCAGGTTTTCGAAACTAAGTCATACATAAATACACACGCGTGCACGTGAGTATGTGCATCATTTTCCTCACATTTCAGTATTCCGGAAAGAGAAGCAAGATGCAATAGCTGTGGGTTCAATGCATCCTCTGAAGGTGAATGGATAACAGGAACTGTAGACACACCATTTTGCAAAATCTTCAAAGCAACATCTTTTAAATTGTTATTTGGCCCAGCCTGAAAAATCATCATCACAATTAAAGAAATTACCTTCATGCTTATTGTAGAGAATAGAAATAATACTCTCTTCAATAGCAAAGATACCCACATAGAAAAAAATGGAAATTAAGGGATATAGGAAACCAGTCAACTAGATTAAAAATTATTCCCTCCATCTCACATAAAGATCTGGGTTGATTTCTTCGGCACACAAGGTGTTTTTCTTGGAGCAATATTATATGATAACGTGCAAAAATTTTAAAGAAAAAGATTTAATACAAAACATTGCTATTTGAATGGTAGATTAAACGACAATAATAGATCAAATAAGACATTCATTTTCTGCAGAGGGACTATATCTATGAGCATCAACAGCATAGCCTGTCCATGACAATATAAGTCATTTTACATCAAAATTTGCATCAACTACATTATTTACCAATCTATCATGTGCATATCCTAATAGGCAAAGGATGTAAGATGAGTTCAACATTTTTGTTGCAAAAGGCAAGTAAAGCCAATCTTTAGACCATACTACACCAATCATTGGGTCAGTCACATTATACCCGGTTCTCACTTCCGTGACTCAAACCAGGGGTTTTCACAAGTTATAATTCAATAGAATATTTCTAAATACTCGCATAAATGATGTCAAGTATGGAAGCTAGCTTCAGTAATCATAAGGTGTATGTTTGTTACATCAAATATTTGTTTCAAGTGTGTCAACATGTTCCATCATCACAGGGATGTAACTAGTAAGACAAAAGTAGTATCCCAATGGTTCATTTCATAAATATTTGTATGCATAAGATTTATATACAAACTCTCAAGTGAAATTGACATGGTAACATTCAACAAATAGTACTCACGTGCAAAAGCAGTCTTGGAACTGCACTTCCTTGCCCATTTATTTGACTATTCAGGTATGACTTTGCTTCTTTCCAAGCAGATATAGTATGTGTCTCAAGCTCTTCCTCTGTCAGATTTGACCCATGATTACCTAGCTGCCAACACAGAGTATCAGGAACTGCACATTTCAAGATTTTGCAATGCAGAAACTAGTAATGATGGTCATATGAAAAGATGTTAGGCCACGTAGAAAAGGAAAATCCATCATTTCTGCAAAAAATTATCATTTGGTAGTAAGTATTATCCATCAACTATGACAAACTAATCCTATGGCCTACCTTTATTTATGCTTGCAGCATGGATATAAGACACATTAGAAGATGTAGAGAAACATCAAAAAACAATGACATGATTTGGGTGAATTAAGGTATAACTATGTCATAAATTATGAATAACAAGAACCAATGAAGGGGGACAGAAACCTGGTAAACAAGCTTATTTGAAACACTGATAAATTAGATGATACAAGCACTTCTGTTTCCCATATGCATACCTATTTTTAGCCTCAGTGCAGATAAAGTGCCAATAACAACAGATATTTTGAAATAATAAATATATTGTTAATTATGTTTATTAATACCATCGATCACAAAGTAGTCTTGCACAACATCAGACAAATATTCTATCAATAAAGGCTTAGGACGAACGAATTCAGAGTTTTAGGTTGCCAAATAATTTTATCCCTAGTGTCCTACATTTATCAGTTCTTAACATATCTACTGCCCTTCCTGCTCCAAACAGCTGATCAGATACTGGTTTATTGGGTCTAACATTGTATGTCGTGCAACAAATGTGCAAAACACATAAGTGAGGAACAGATACTGGTTTACTAGGTCTGACATCGTATGTCATGTAACAGATGTGCAAAACACATAAGGGAATTGTACTCTTTCAAATAATACATGCGACATGCCAATTTAATTCATAAATACTAATAAAAGGAAACAAACATTAGAAAAGTGCACTAGGCATAGATTGATGCGCCCATTTGAAAAGTCATTAAGGATAAGAAAAGAAACCAAAAGAAAAGGAGGAAGGCAAAACCAAAAAAATTGAGCCATCTTCTACAAAATAAAGAAAGGCGAAATTAGAACATACCTCTCTCATAATCAATATAAAATCCAGTGCACTAAGAACTCCAACAAACTTCCCCTTCAAGAAGTCCCATAAAGGTGCCATAGATATTCCCTGGAAACTCTTGAATCAGAACAGATGCATATACCAGAAAGGAAGTAGATAACTAAAAACACCAGAAAGCAATGAGAAATGAAAGACACAAGTACAAAACATCTTTTATTTGGGGGTAGGTCCAATACAGCACTCATACTTCTTAGAGGCATTAAAAAAACAAATAAAAGGACTCAATGCCCAGTAGATCGGTTTAAAAAAGAAGGCAAAAGTATTTCTCAACAACATATACTCATAAAGGTTTCCATCTTTGTGGATGACATGTTTGGGTGGGCTTATAAACTAATTTATAAGGAGAGAAAAAGTAAAATAAGCAAGCTTATAAGCCAATCTAACATGCTCCATAATGTCAAATAGCGGTGCTTAAAAAATCCAGCAGCAGCGAAATGCAAAATTGGACTAGTCGCATAAACCAAACGATCAATTTGTTTTTCTATAATCTAGTGGTATTTCAGAATGCTTGCTCTAATGGACACCCAGGTTACTCTACTCTCGGGATAAAAACAAATAGAAAAAGAAAAATAGAAAATGGCATTGCTAATTTAGATAGTTCTACAATAGCAATGTTCTTCACATTATAGTTAAATGATGGAGATATCTAATATTCCTCGACACACATAAAGTACTTCTGAATAACTTCAGCCTTCACATTATTAATGGCTACCTGCTCGTGCAGAATATGAAATGCTTGCTTTACAGGAAGGTCAACATCCAAAGCAATGACCTGCAAACCAAGAGCAACCAAATCATTGAAAACAAAATTTGAATTAACCCATGGCCAGAGGGCAATCAATGACAAAAGATGACGAAAGGGGATGCAAGGATAATTATCCAGACCTTGCCTGATTCAGGAAGTAACTCATAAGCCATGTGCATTGACATAAATGAAGCTATACGATGCCGAGATATCTCCAAATCTGCTTCTGAAATCCTTGAAAGGGGCTCATATGACATACTATCTGACACTCGAACCTATTGTGGACATGAAGTGAGTAAGTGCCACAACCAGATCAGCTCACTTTCGTGAGACTGATCCGTGAGAACAAGCATGTTCATTATTAAACACCATGGTGGCAGGGCCAAAAAAGAAAAAAATTAATAATGAGCATGCTTGAAGTCAGTTTGAGGCAAAAAAATATAAATTTTGGAAGCAGAAACTGCAAGTTTGTTTCCTATTATCAAACATATTTCACCTTTAGATTTTTCCAATGCACTTAATGGGGAAACAGGATTTTCTCAAATCCCATATTGCTTAAATACATGATACTTTCGAAAAATAAAAGCCTAAAGTCCTTAATAACACGTACATGAAAAATTATTTTGAAACCTATTACTGCAAAAGCAAAAATTTAGATAGAAGGTTAAAAAAGCAAATACCAGACACATTAGAAGAAACAGTTGTACTTGTGAAAGAAAGTTGATGTGCAGAAATGTAATACCACACGGTGGAATGCCTCATTATCAACATCCATGTTGGAGCCAGGACCAAGAGGAATTTGTGGACTTAGCATTGCAGGAAGATAGTTTGCTTCCCTTGCTAGAAGGATAGTGTTCACTTTTCCTATGTTACTACTGACAAAAGGTTGATGCTCATCATGTCGCCATTCACCATCAATAACAAATTTGTACTGCATGTAACGTAACAATAATTTCAAAAGCTACAGTTAATGAGAAATCAGCAAACAATTCAAATACTCCAAAAAAAAAGAAAAAAAATCATTTGAAAAATACTTGATTGATTGAGTTTTTTCATAATCATTCCATTCTAATAAAAAAAAATCCTCTATCAGAAATTAAATAATATAGTTCACCCGGGCACTACTTTTGGTAGTAACTGAATGCATTTTTGGTTCCGCATATTTTCCCATTTTATACCTTGTTGTTAATCATGAAAAGGTCTAAGGATGTTTCTTGTCAAATTAATATTGATAAAAAGAAAAGAAGGATATCAGTTTAATAGGAAGAAAATAAACCAGTTTGTTTAGGAAAGTGACAATAATTTGAGATAGATGGAAGGACAATCAAAAAGAGGCTAAAGTTAGGAGCATCACATAAATCAGATATGTAAATAAAAACTTAAACGTAAGAACTGCAAAGGACTGATCCTTCTTTTAATCAGTTATTTGATTGCCAGCAGCCTCGTAGCAAAAACACCTGCCTACCATATAGAATTTTTGCACAGATTTTATGATCTGTGATAATTTCTTAGCATTTATGTTTAATTGTCAATACTTATTTCCTCTGAACTTCATTCTCTAATCAATTCATGCATCAAGTTTTGACATTATATAAAATTCAATAGTAATACTACTAATCAATCCTCGAGCAGCTTTTTCCTAGGCTACCAGATACCTTCATTTCCAATAACACCACAAAGTAAAACACATATAAAATAAGAAAGAATTAATGTTTAATGGTAAATCCATTCTCAGCAGAGTCATAATCAATAGGTCATAATGTAAGTCAACATGGGCAAAAAAATAATGCAACAACAATAAATAATGGAGGTCATAAGTATCATTTTGCAAGTCATAAATGGTATATCCCAGATAATATATGATGCCGAATTTAACAGATAGAACTGACAAAGACGTGGCACATGGCACATGGCATAATAAACCATCCCCCGAATAACAAACTTAGTGCAAATCAACACATAATGTAGGACGCATCTATTTTCGTCATACTGAATCATCCTTAAAGACATTAATTTTCCAATATATTTTGATCATATCTAACAATCATGAGCAAATAATCAGTGTAGAGCATTTTTCATGAAGCATTTATTTCCGCCACACTAAAATCTTCCTAAAAGACATGAAATTTCCAATATCTTTTAATTATATCTAACAATTTAAGTGCAAATCATCAATGAGGCAATAGACAACTTCGTAACAAAATGCCACATTACAGAAAAACCTGATGATAACCCAGCGGTAGGCTACAGATTGCCTGAAACAAGGAAGGGCATCCCTCAACCGGAGTCATTGGCCATTGTGTCCACCTTTACCAAAAAACATCAATCAAGCACATATTAACAGTTTATAAAGAACATCAAAATCATCGCAAAAATCCCCAATAAGGGAGGTAAATTCAATTAGATAGGCATAAAGATACATTTTCACCAGTGTTGATAAATTCTTACCCAGTAAACGAGCCACTGATTAGTACATTTCTCCCACCATAAGGCCACACAAAACGCGTGGGAACTAAGATCGTGCCAATATCGTGGACAAAATCCATATCAGAAGGATACATTTAGTCTGAAATGTCACTAATATTTCCCCAAAAAGGACCCAAAAACCTAGAACATATAAGTTATAATGTAACAGCGCCAACAGCAAAATAATAATAATAATAAATTTAAAAAAAAATCAAACAATTACTGCAAAATCCAGTGAATCATTAGGCTCCCTTTAAACTCCGAAGCAGCTCAAAATGAAATTTATAACCCTAACAGCCTCGGGCGTAAAATGCAAAGCATAAAGATTGAAACTTTTGACCAAATTAAGCAAAAACAATAGCAATTCAGATAGATTTCAAATTGAGCAGGATGGATTCTTATATTTGAGAGGATATCTTGTCCTAATCTAGAAATTTAGATGTTTTCATTTATTTCAAAAATTTCATTTAGGGCAAGAAAATCTATGTAAATATTCTTGGGTGAAATTAAAGGGTCCACGGCAACCCCAATTAAGAAATTCTCAAGTAATTTCTTTACATAATCTATTTGACAAAGGTCTTCTCATAGAATTTATTCTCTATACGAATAACTAAGTCTTCATAAAATAGCATCAATGCAAATATTAATGCAAATAATTGACATAAATAAGAAATATATTACAGTATTGAAGAAGAAGGTAAATGTATAGTAATATGAATGAAATTTCCCTTGATCTTACATCCATATATTAATATACTCAGATATAAGTAATCGGTGTTATTTAAATTTAAGAAAGCGGGTCATGGTCCAACACGACTTCCGTACATTTATTGATTTTCTCTCTAACTCTTTTTTTTAAAAAGTGGGTTATGGTCCAACACGACTTCCGCATACTTATTGGTTTTCTCTCTGACTCTTTCGCATATCTCACAATGGATCACACGGAATCACGATTTTCCTTTTAACTCATTGTTAAAACATCACATTGAATGGTAACAGGGTTCTCATGACTTTCTCTAAAAATGCCTAAAACGCCTACACACGACAACATGGTAATAAGATACTTGAACTAACCCTCAAGGTTTTCACCGTTGGAGTATAAGATAAGATTTTTTGAAAAAATAATAAGAATAACAAGAAAGTATCTTCAAACAACTTTAATTTCATAAACACGTCACAATAATATCTCTTACATAAGAGTTTACATACATACTTCAGCTACACTCTCGATACTTTCTCTAGGGAAATTAGAATTCCACAGAGATTACCTTATTACACACTTCCAGAAAAACTGAAATGGCTACAAGATTTGAAATACAATGTGGAGAGATAATTTTTTGATCTAAGACTCGATGCCCTTTTTCTGAGAATTAGTCTTCCATTTATAGACCGAAAAAGTTCCACAACAGTCCTTCATTATTGTTGCTTTAATTGTGTAAGATATTGGTTATCTTACTGTGGCATAAAGTTCTTTTGTCTTAACATGGAAAATAATTAAGGTAAACTCACAGTTTTTTTTTATCAAAATAATTCTGATAAAGTAGTGGTAAAGGGGTCCCTTTTTACTTTTCCATATGT
>CAIGRN010094540.1:0-14066 GCA_903798345.1 Fraxinus anomala | reverse complement strand
TTGATGAATATAATGGAGGCCCAAGAACAAAATAACATCATCACCCAAGATTGCAAGACGCCCAAAATCTGAGCGAATGGAGTACCTTATGGTCGTCCAGAATAAATGAACATGTTCTCGTCCAAACCTTCGAGTCGCCCAAGATCTTAGCATACATGAGACATCATGGTTATCCAGAACAGTAGTTATTGAGCAATCTCATCACACTCCACGATCCGAGGATCTCAGTTGTGGGCGGTTGAACAACAAGAATTATGACAACAGTAAGAGATGACCGTTTCACGACAAATCAGCCATCATAAAGAAAGTGAGTAGTTAAGTTTCCAAACAGTTCTTCACAAAGAAACTATCAAAGGAGTATAAAAAGAAAGAGAAGATATAGAAGAAAGGACCCCGAATCAAATACTTTCAACAGAGAATATGTAATTTCAATTTCTTAGTTTAACTTTAAAATTCTTCTTTTAGTACTCGTGTGCTTGCGCCCCTTGGAGGTATTCTGTTTATTTTTTATTTGTAAATCCTCACCAAATAAAATACCCATTTTTGGGATTTTGTCTCAAGAGGTCTGTTCCTTACACAATCGTCTGAACCTTTTTTAATTATTAGCGACAATCCGCGCGAAACAGAGCCAATTGAAAAACTTAAAAATTTCTACTCTCTAAATTGTAGAATATTTACTTTAAAAATAGGGAGTCTCTTGGATGTGTTTTAAGAGGAATTACTTTTAAGATGGGACAAATTACGAGTCACAAGGTATAAAAAACATTATTTTAACTTGGTGCTCCAATGCCAGCTACGTCAAATGGAAACCATCACTTTTATTAGGATTTACTATATATTGACATATAATCAATATAAAACTAAAACAATGATCTAAATATGAGTTTTGTTAAGAATGCCATCATACGAAATATTTATGGGAAAAAATACTGGCAATCGTTATGCTAGAATAGAGTGGAGAGCAACAATTTTTTCTAATAGATACATTCCAAGCTGTTGAAAAAGATTCTAGAGAAAATGTCCAGTCAAGATTGATAAAGAATTGTGACACAAAAGACAATGAAAGGGATCGTAGTATTCTTTAACATAAATTTTAGGTCAAGATTCTTACTTGAATAGATGAATTTCAAGATCCTTTTATTTGGTTGAATTACTTGCTCACCAAACTCCAAAATCTTCATTTTCTTGTTTTCCAATAGTCTCAGTTCCGATCATAATAGAAGGATATTATTATCCACAATCTAAGTGCATATTTTTCTAAGTTTCCATTTCAAACATGAGGTTCAAGGACTTTTCAATTTATGTTTGATTTTCCATATGAATTTCACCATGTTTTTCTGCCATCTTTTTGCTCTCCCAATGTCGTGACAATAATTGGAGGTTGTATGGAAGTTAAGAGAGATCACAGGGAGTCACAGGTTTGAATTTCCTCAACAAAAACAAAATAACTAACATCAGCACCTTTTAAGTATCACAATGCCCTTTTCAAGGATAACATTGATACCTATTGACTAGAACCATGATATCTCAAATGTTAAGACAAATATACATTACATCATACTTCTAACTCCTAGACATACTAGATATAGTTATTTTCATATTTCTTTGTACACTTATGGAGTTCTTGGACAAATATGAAGACTTATATGATCACCTTTCGATATGAGAGTATTGATAGGACAACAATTCTACAGTTAGAAATAATCTAGAATATTTATAGTATGCAACTCTTATGATAGATAAAGAAGACGAGAATAATCTTTTAACATAAAGTATATAATAATCTTGTCCTTGCATTTGCATGAGGAGCTCTTTCATGGTGGCATTTTGTGCCGTCATACTTCTCATGTTGGTAACCATTTGGGCCACTTCTGTAGTTAAGTGTGTAGTTGTCCTACCACCTTAGCGGTGACGATGATGTAGCCTTTGGTGGTTGACATGGGTTCGGAGGATCTCTTCTTCAGAGACCTCATTATTCCTTTTTTGATTTGTATCTTCACTAGCACTCATTATGGGTAGGTGCTTCCTTCATTGCAAGTGAAGGTCCTAAGTGAATTTTTAACTCAAAATACTTTTTCAAGGACTATAAACACCCAAGATGTTGAATTGAACTTCAAATCTTCTATGTTTGGGGCTTCTACTTGTTCTTTATTCAAGAACACAACTTTTTTTTAAGGGAGAAACCAAGATACTTTCCAGCAACTTTTTCCATGGGGATGCTCATGATTTTAGTGTGGTTTCTCATAGATGGCACCAATTTCTTAACCCCGAAAAATGTACCTCTACGTGGCCAACAGATCTTAGGCCCACTTGTGCACACGTAAACTCGTTTCCTACATATTTGGACAATCGTTAGTCACCAGTGGCCCTCTCTGGTGGTGTGGAAGGCGATCGTAAGTACTCCGACAGTCAAGTCAATCGATGGGAAGAAAATATAGCAAGTGTGGGATGAGCTAAAAGCGCAAGCCACAAAAGTGTATGAACACATGAGTATGTGTGTGTGTGTGTGTGTGAGAGAGAGAGAGAGAGAGAGAGCAATCTCATATTGTCTGAGACTTAAAATTGCATTACCTTAGGTTGGTGTGAGTTGTGAGCATTTATAGTGGTCTGACTGAAGTGGTGGCCGTTAAATGAAGAAGCATGTGACTTCATCTTAACGTCTGAGGCATCACATCATACATCATAAAACCTTTAGCATTTAATGTTAATTGAAATGGTAGGTCTTCTATGTCCTCGACCTTTACACCTATGGAGTAGGCTGGTATGACTTGACATTTATGTTACTGTAAAAGGTCACATCAATCACTTCTAGGGATCTTGTATGCGGACGTCTCTTGGGAGCGGTGATGAAAGATGTTCTTCAGAGCAAGAGGCTTCCACTTTGCTTATGCGGGCTTCGGCCTTGCATGGCGCTTCAACTGAAGCACGTGTGGACAGCATTTCCATGAATTAGATGCAGCAAGAGGTGCCCGCTTCAGTGGCCTTACTTTAATTGTTAGTGGGCTTCAGTCGAGGTGCCTATTTCACAACTTTCGGTGAGGTGGAGTGTAACGTTGCGCATTTCATGATTTTCATGATGGTCTTAATTGTGTTAATACTGCATTTTTTATTTTATAAATATAAATGTCTTTTCTTGTGATTAATTATATATTTTTACAGTGAAATGTGTACTGGACGTCCTAAACGATCGACGTGGCTATTAATTTAGGTTTAACATGATTAAATTATACCATAAATTTTTTATTATCTGCTTTTAACTCGTCTTGTTTTTATATTGAATTTGGACATATTTTTTTTCTTTTCAATAGTGCATCTTTGTGTAATTTAATATAAAAATAATGTTTGGACGATAAAATGTGATTTTAGTTGGTAATGTAAAATAAATTGTTCAAATAAATTAAAAAGATAAATAAGGGATATGAAAACTAATTAGCACAAATATGTCTAATTATGGGTATATTTGATGGATATTATTAAGAAAAGAATGTATTTTAAATAGTGATATGATGAGAAATATGTGGCTAAAAAGTAAAAAAAAGTTATCGATGTAATAAAAAATATTATTTTATTAAAAATTATTTGATTGAAAATGAATTTTAAAATAATGTATTTTTTAAAAATGTGTGTTAAATAGGGCATAAGTATCATTAAGTTTCAAATCAAGGTTTATACCTAAATTGTTCGCCTCCGTACAAATCAGTGTCAGCACAATCAGAGAAAACTCGCATTCGGTGGTGCTTACATTCTGAAATTGAAAGTTGGTCACGAATATGACATTTTAATATTATTTTAATCAATTGTTGAATTTTGAATTCAAAATCAATCACATTGATTTAACATTAAAATAATGAGTTTAATTCTTTTACTATATGATGAAATGGGAGCACTTGTCAACGGTTTGGAACAAATTAAAATTTGATTAAAATCTAAGTTAAAATTAACAATTAATTTTAAGCATACCATGTGTTTGCGTGCATACATATGTATTTGTAAGTGACTATGTGTCTGTATGTTGTATATTTTGAATTATGTAATGAAGAAATTAGTATTTTAGTAATTATTGATTAATTAGTAATTTAGTATCTATTTGAATGATATTGTCTTTTTACTATGAATTACAATTATATTTGTATGAACCTTAACACTTTTGTTTACATAAAGAGTTTTATAATAATTAATAAATAAATAAAAATTAATTTAGTAGAACAATGTTATAGGTTCATATTTAAGGGGTGTATTTTGTTGAAGTCTCAAATTAAATGATAATGAAATAGGATTTTGTGCACATTGACTTCGTGGGTGGTTGAAACATCTCCATTTGTCATTTAAAAGAATAAATCCTAAGGACTCAATTAAGAGTGTGTTTGATGCACATTTTTTAGGAAAGAATGCATTTTTTTGGTGATGTGATGGTGAATATGTGGTTGAAAAAGAAAGAAAAGTTATTGATGTGATAAAAATATTATTTTATTGAAAAATATGTAGTAAAAAATGAGTAAAGAAATGAAAATGAAAATGAGAACGTGGCTCAAATAGAAACTAAGTAAACATTCCCTTGTCTTTATGCCCATTTTATATTACTAAATGTATTAATGTGTTTCCTAAATTGTTATTATATGGACTTTATATTTGATTATTATGTAATATGTCATTAATGTTCTCATGATATATTCATGCATGTCAATGCACCCATAAGTATACATAAAATTTTAAGAAATAAAAATTTTCAAATATCATGAGTCAAAGAATGTTTTTAAAGATGTTTCCCGAATGTTTTGTTAAAAGGTATATATCTGTGTCAAAAATGTGAGAGTGGGAGATGGGGATGTGGGGGACCAACGTACCCAATCAATGTTCAATGATAATATTAATGTTAACCATTTTGCGGTACTATAGGCAAGACGAATTGGATTCCTAATAATAGTTGTTCATTGTATTCTGATTGGTTAGGTAATACACTGTGAATTCACAATGTTAAAGTTAAGTTTTTATAACGAAATGAAAGAAAATGGGATATATATTGAGAAATATTTTTTATTTTAAAATAATTCATATGCATATTGAGAAAATGGTTTTTATTTATTTATTTAAAATAAGTATACATCTTATGCGTGAAATTTGCTTACTGAGCGTAGCTCATTTCACATTATCCCTTTCCATTTTCAGATTATGAAGATGAGATGATTCAAGACGATGACTTATAGTGACACTGACTCAGTACTAACATATTTTAATATTGAATACGTTTTGCAATTAGTGTTAACATTTAAATTAATTGTCTTATACTCGTATTAGACACAATTTATTTTCATAAATGGAGTCATTACATCAAAGAAAAATTTAATCATATTTCCGCATGTATGATTTTAAGAATAAATTAAATAATAATACTTTCAAATCTAAGTATCTATATTTGGGGGTATTACAGTTTTGTAACAACCCGACCTATATGTCTAACCCGTTAACTTATGTACTGTTCTATATGGAGAGCCTGAATCCATCTTTCCCCTTACGAATTTCTATCGCATCCCCAAAATTTGAATCCATAACATTTTCCTTAAGATAAATTTAAATTGAATAATCGTACCAATTACAACTTAAGTCTCTCTAAATGGAAATATCATGAGTTCGAATCTTATGGACGCGACAGAAATTCTTGAGGGATAAGATGAGCTCAAACTCCCCTATAGTGGACAGTATGTAAATTAACAGTTTGAACACATGGACCGAGTTGTTACATGAAATGTGGGCCTTGATAACGCGCCTGTATGGCTGCCACTTTTTCTTCGTTGAGGCATTACGTGAGCTTCTTGTGGGGCCTCAATGTGAGGCGTAATAAAATTGTTTGGATAAGACTCATCATTTTTTAAACGCGTTGTACGGTTCCCTAGAATTCGCCTTTGTAGGTATCATAGGTATTGTTTTTCTTCATTGCGTAAACATATAATATCTACGGGAATTTATTGGTAATTGAAATTGTCATTTTTGACATCTCACATTGAATTTAAGAAAGCTTAGCTTTGAACACGGCACAGCATATGTGATAAATGGGTCCAGAAGTAGGCACCGTCTTTTATTGACATGAAAGTGATGGAAAAGGATATGACTTTTGCTTTTCTATTTAAATGCATTTTTTGACTTATTTGCACATGCTTTATTTTGCTACGTGGTGGCCCTCGTCATACCAAACATGCTTTATAATTAAAGGCTAATATTTGCACATGCATTCTTTGGTCTAATTAAATATTTTTACACCATTTTGCTGTTACTCAATCATTAGAATTATCATTTCATCCATATTATATTTTCATTGGGATTTTCGCAATGCACATGGTGAATTGACAAAAGGAAATTTGTATACTTCAGTGTGCATATAGTTATAGTCATGGCCTAATAATTTTCTAACGAAACTACAATAACGAATAATTGTAAGTCGAAGTTTAGTTCAAGTTATAAGAACAAAATCTTTTAATGTCAGTGAATTGGATTCGAGCCTCCTATGCAAATGAAATTATTTGCTCTCTTTAGGGAAAAAAAAAAAGGTAACTGTAATGTGATGAGGTCTTGTAGTATACCTTGAAGAAAGAAAAAAGAAGCTTAAATCAAAAGGTAAATTTCTTGGGAACTTTCAGCCAAACCTAAATTTAATCACTTAACTTTAATTTATGTCAATATGGTCACTGAACTTCAATTTAGTGTCATTGGGGTGATTGCAAGTGAATTTAGTGTCAATTGGATTACTAACTTCAATTTAGTTTCACATTTAACCACTCCATCACCTGTCATCTTCCAACAAAATAGTGATATTAACTCAATTAGCAATCCTACTGTAACTAATCTTCTACATAATCGTTGCATGACAAGCCAACTTATAACTAAACCATTGTTGAATAAGAAAATGTAAATGAATGAACAGGCAATCTCATAACCTTTCTATGCAAGACCTGAATACCCATGAGGCCAGTAAAAGTGTTGAGCACAAAAAGATTGCAAGCAAGACGGGCGAACTGTCCCCTTTGAATTCCAAGTGGCAGAAACAGTTAAAGCACACGTGATTAAGTATTTGAAGTGTGACTCCAAAACCAATAAATACAGGGCACATAAACCAATGAATAAAATATGAATATGCATAATAGAACCAGTTAGAATCCATCATTAAATGACTGTCACTTGACATTCACTAAAAATATCCAATTGCCCTTAAGGCCTTCAAAGAAAAAATCTACAAATAGTACCACCTAAAATAAAAGAGAGGTGCAAATTCAAATATCTCCCATCTATTTAATCATTTCCCCTTTCACTCCTTCTGAGCATCAAACACTGTGAGTTTAGGAGGAGAAAATCTTAATTAGGCGAGAGACATTTGTTGATTAATGTTCACCGACTGAATTGAAATAAATTGGAGTTTAATGACTCAATTAAGAATTTCTTGAAAGTTTGACCACTGGAGAGATTTCCTAATACTTTCTATCACCATGTGCAAAGCATGTCCCTTTCTATTAATAGATGAGATTTGGACTAACAAAAAATAACAAGGAATAGAATAAATGTTTTTCTATTAATTGATTATGGTATTGAAATGGAATTTGTCTACTTGTACAACAAGTTAACTTGGTGTACAACGCATGGGGGGGGGGGGGGGGGCCTTTTTAAAAAAAAAAAANTTCAAAAAAAAAAAAAAAAGCGAACTCTCCTATTGTGACGAGACTGTAAAACCTTGGTGTACAAGTATCATATCTCATTGAAATGACCCTTTTGAAATGTTACATATATTCAAATTTGAATTAAAAACAGAGAAATATGAACATCGATTTTGTATAAATATGTATAATAAATGAGTTGCCACACAACATAAACATTGATTTTGTGTATGACTTTGATACCCTATGTTGAACACAAATTTCTAAGACTAGCATTTCCATTTTGGACATTTTTCAAAAGTTAAAATCTTCAAAAAGTCTAGGAAACGATTCGGAAATTTCAAAATATTTCCTAAGTTGTTTAAAAAAAATTCAAAAATCTTGAGGAATATTCACGGAAACTCATAGGAAAATTTTGTCAAAAATATTTGATAACTTGGAATAAGAACTGCACATTATTATTGACTTCGTGTGGGCTTAAAGTAAAAATTAACTTAATGCTGAGTTTTAACTAAAAAATTTATATAAGGTCAGACTTTAATTCTTAATTGTACTACAAAAAGTGAACAAGTTATTAACGTTTGAATTACTACTAAATATCTTTTCAAAATTAAATATGATATTTATAATTTTCTATAACTCTTTTCAAAAATAACATTTCCACGTCTCGTGTCACTGTCACCTTTCATTTCCTTATTTGATTTCATTTAAAAAAATTAAACTATTTATCGACACATGGATTTAATCTTGTATTCAACACTCTATTTATGCATCTTGATACATGAACAAGAAGAATCCTGGAACGGCCATACTCACTTTACAAAAAATAAAAATAAATAAAAAAAAATCCAACATTAGGGTTTCAAATTTCAAAATGTTTTACCAGAAAAGTTAAGGGATAAGAATATTTTAACGAAAGTCCAGCCCGCACAGCTTCGACAAAGTCCATGTTTTCAGAATACACGACAGCCATCAATTTATAGCTGCATTTATATTCATTGAATCATTCTTTTATGGAAATATCTTATACAGTAGAAATGGAAAATTCTGATGGAATTAGGGTTAGGAAATACCGGAAATCTTCCGTTCCACGTTTGCGATGGACGTCTGAGCTTCATCAACACTTTGTTGAAGCAGTTGAGCATCTTGGTGGGAAATACAGTAAGTTTCATTTTATGTTAATTAGCTTGCAAAAAATACCAAAAAGGGGTGTGTATATATATACCCCCCCTTTGAAGCACTCTTTTGGTGATAATTCTATGAAAATATACGATTTCAAATCTTTTCAATTTTGGATGATTTTATGCTCTGAAAATATATGTGGTTTTTTATAGCGGGTCAAGGATAGTTACTTAAACATGAAATTTTGAATATAAACTGTATTTTCTTGGATGGATTGAACCAATTAATGTTCGTGCACTTTGTCTTTGGGTTATATGTAATAGTTAAAATGAATATTTGATGGGACAGAGGCAACTCCGAAGCGGATTCTGCAAATGATGGATGTCAAAGAACTAAATATTGCCCACATCAAGAGCCATCTCCAGGTAACTCTTAGTTTTATTATTTATTTATTTTTTTTTTCCGTAGACTTTTATGCCTTCGTCCCAATCATCCCCGAAGGAATACGTGCATCTAAAATACTTTTAATATTGTGTCATTTGCAATCTCATATAATAATTTATTTCATAAATGGAAGCATTTAGGAATCCGAATGATAACGGATAAATTTCACATGGAATAAATATGAATATAAATCAACGTATAAGAGCTTTAAGCTACTCCTACATAGCACATATTTTCGAGGAATCATTCACATTCTTCTCTTTGATTATATATATATTTAGCACACATGTACAGTACTACTAGATCATATATATGAAAAGGAATAAAGAACCAGATTTATTTGTGTTCTAGTGTGTTTTAAAGTCAACACCATAAAAGATGACTGGGATACGTATTGAACCATTAAGAAAATTCATCATTTATAGGGAGAAAAAGACTGATCACTCTTGCTTGTATTCCATGTTAAAGTACCTTAACAACAATCTTGCTACATTGTCAAACAATTTTGTCATATTTCTTGAGAGACATGGCATTCCATCATTGACCAGATTAATAAACAATCAATACTGTCATCCAATCACTTGTTGCCACACCTCATTTTGTCATCCAAAATGTTAAAAATACTTGACAAAGTAGATTAATTTCTAATTTAAGGCATTAGGTTTTGTTGATGTCTAGATTCAAATTACACCTATGGACACTTTAGAAATGGTAAAACAATGTTAACATAGGTATGTAGGTAGGTTAGGCACGCTAAACTTAGGAGTTTAAAATACTATTTACAAAATTACTTTAGATAGATAGGCACTATGATGTAGCCACAAGGTCTTTGGATTTTAATGCTAAAACTAATCACACCAAGGCAGCTACGTGGGCCTGAGTTGCACGCCAGTCGAATACAACAGAGGATCAATTTCATTAATGATGATGTTTTAGTCTTTTAATAGTTTCTTTTATTTCTGGGTTTCGATTGAAATTTAAGAGAAGTCCTTCGTTGGTTGTCTTTTTATCTTAGAAAACGATTGGATTTTGTTCAATCGTTATGCGTTCGTACTACTTGTTAGTTGGCTGCACCCGTGGATGGATGTACAGTGGGCCCCACACTAAATTTGAAATCCAAGATTTTATACAAGATTTAAAAAAAAAATTCCTTATAATTTTTAATTTTGCCCCCACAACTCTACTCTCCCGACTCCACCCCTGGCTGCACCACAATGGTTTTATTGTCAATTAATGCAAGTAATTCTGCGCTGATTCTTATAATTTGTCACTTATTCTCAAGATTTTAATGTGATCTTAGTAAAACATTTTAAAAAGAGAGAGAAACTAAAATTAATATGCGAATATGGATCGAACTATGTCACAAAGTTAACCGAGCTCACATATTGCTTTAATGGACCTTAAAAAATACTAAAGCCTCAAGATGGTGAAAATTTGACATCAAACCTTCATATCGACTTGATTAAATTTTTCCCATGATATAGTTTAATTGAACGAAGTACAACAAAAAAATCACACAATAAATCTTTTATTTGCCAGTTGGACTTCCTAATGTAATTCGTTTAAATTTTTATTGTTTATTAATGATTTAATCTTTGAATTAAGAAAGCGTGAATAAATTTTTTTCTTATTCCAAAGTTTGATTAGTTGTATCATATAATCAGATGTACAGAAGCATGAAAAAACACAGCAGCGTAAACGTCTTTGTACCTATCAAGAACTATGAAGAAGGAGAATCAGAATACAATATTTTTGGCTCGAAGTGGTGCCCTCTAAGGTATATACAATATATTTTTGTGAAAATTATTTCTGCTTAGTATTCAAATTTCAAATGAATATATTTGGAATAGCTTACAATTTATTGAAAAATCATTGCATGAGTGGTAAATTTTCAATCGTATCAATTAAAAGCAGTTTTTAAACACCATAAAATCATTCATAAATATTCATTCCGTCTCATTTATATTGGCTGGTTTTTTTTTTCACACATATTAATAAAGTTTATTTAATATTATTGAAAAAGCAATTTTTGTAAAGAATTTTCCTAGTGTACCCTTATTTAATTGTCAACAATTAGTAGTAAATAATGTGATTAAATTATTTTTTGTCCATGTTTCCAAGAAGTGAGAAATTTGTGTATGTATTTGGATAATTTTAAGAGCAATACTATTTAGCCCCACTGAAGTTACAACTCCAGTCTAGGTGGCATTAAATCATAGGTTAAATAAAAGATGAAATTAAATGACTTATTAATTTCACATATGATTTAATGTCACATTAACGCCACCTAGACTGGAGTTGTAATTCCAGTGGGGCTACATAGCATTGCTCTAATTTTAACAAGGTAAATTAAAATCCGTACAACTTCAAGGTTAAGTGGGATGAATTGGTTATTACTAGACAAATTAAATAATGATATTAGTAAACGAGCAAAACAAATACCTTCCCAATAAAAAAAATTAGGATTATATAAATGAGACAAAAAAAATAAGGAAAGTCAGCCTATATAAATAAAACGGAGGAGTATTAAAGTAACTGCACGTTCCGAAAGAAAAGTGAAAATGCTTCATGTCGAATTTACAAAAGATAATATAGAATTAATGATTAAATTAGGTCAACATCCTTAATTTCTGTGTGAGCTGCACACAATTTTGTGGACAAAGAGGAGAATGACGGCTGGAGCAAATGAAAGATCGAGAGATGGCAGTTTTGTGAAAGTAGAGAGAAACATGAAAAAGTTAAAAGTGCGTCCGTCGGACCTTTAGTTTTGTGTAAACATTTTTCAGTGGCAAGGTCTAAGTTCTACATTAATTCTTGATTTAAATTTATTCGAATTTCTTGTAGGGTGGCACCCATAAAAATTTATGTAATAAGTTTTAACGTTCGAGTAATAAGGTAGAAATGCTTGGTAAAGATTTTCCAAACTTATAAACTTGTCAAACATCATTTTAACGATACATTTAAGACTTGTATTCATGGACGGATCCACATGGGATCTTGTGGGGTCAATTGACCCCACAATTTTATTTTTTTAAACCAGAATTTTCAGAATTTTCACTTTTTGACCCCAGAATTTTCATTTTTGACCCCACAGTTCACGACGCCTGGCTCCGTCCCTGCTTGTATTTAGTTTTTATCCACACATTTCTTAAGATTCACAATTTAATATCTATATTTTTTTACCAAACTTATTCTACTTCTTTAACCATAATCCGAGACTAGATATGATCTCGCTCTCACGTTTACATCATATTTTATTGTATTATTCACATAATAAGTTCGATTTTATGCACCACGCAGACAAGTTTCCGAAGGATTAAGAGAACAACTATGTAAGAGGAAACAAGTTAGAGACCAAATAAAGTTTGAAGGAGAAAGTAGAAGTTTCCAAAGCAGAAAAATTATGCTTAACCACGAGAACCAGGTTAGTCTCTATATCTTCTGTAGTACTACAAGAAATTTCATTTTTAACAACACAATTTTATTTTTCTGTAAAAGGTCATATATTGGTTGTTACATCAAAAAATGATCGTCTAGACACTTTTTTAAACAAAAATCTCATTCCTCAAACTGAAATTTCTTGTATATATAAGTTTTATGCATATAAGGAGTAACAATATCTGAGTTTAATCTGCAGGACTCAGGAAAAAGCACAACAAGTGATGAAATGAATAAGGAAGATGGTGATGTTCAAATTGAAAATTTGAGCTTGAGACAAAAAGCTATTTTACATGAAAAAAACTTTCAACCCAATTATCAAATTAACCTTGAATTGAGTATCTCATCAGGTTTCTCAAACTAATATTTCTGCCTTATGATTTGTAATAGCTAGTTTGTATATGTAGGTACTTCATAATTATATTAATCATGGATGCTGAATAAATGAAAAGTTTTGTCGTGTGTATCTTGTTCTTTAATTCTATGTGGCTCATCTAAAGTACTTGTTGGAAGTCAATGGATTGCCTTTGTGGGTTGACCCATTCCATATAAGATATATGGGTGGGTGGGAGGAGTAAATTTTTGGGTTCAAAATTAACCACCCATAGCTCCATATAAATAGTGCAATGCACATTCCAAAGAGAGTTATATGCAATGCACTACAAGAACTGCAAATATTCTAATCTTATTGCGAAAAAAGGCTGAAAACTTTGTTTTTATATAATAATCAAACAATACGTTAATTCTCTAATCTAATTGGTAGTGAAGTCATGCTTAATAGGTTTTAACATACTTATTCATTTGCGCTCCAACAACGATTTTTACTGATGTGGAATAACTTGTGAAGATGAATAAGAATATTTTTACTAATTTTGCACTCGCAAGCCTCTTATGCTCATTGTATTTATTTAAGATCAACTTATGGCTTCATAAATGCTTGTTGAGGTGGCCTAGGTTCGCATGTGATTTGTTAATTCTTTTTCTTATAAATGTTCTCTAATAGTGGCAAAGGTTCACATAGAGCATGCTCAATATGAATGTCAAAATTCGAGACATTGATCTGTGTAATAATAAATAGTTCTTAAAGTCCAAGTCCAATAATTTACATTAGGTTCAAGACTTGTATTCAGGCTCAGTATGTTGTGCGAAGCCAAACAAATTTTTGATTTTATTGAATTTAATTTTTATGGTATAGGCCTTGGTAATGCGCGAGCCCAAAAATGGTTGGTGAACTTATCTATATCTATAATATATTAAATATCACATGAATTGAGAATTATTTTTTGGTCAATTTTAATCACAGTACAATTTAATTATTTCAATAGTACCTTACTTTTTCGTTTTTCAATATATATTTAATTGAATATTAATTATTAAATATGCACGCAAATAAATAAATAAATAAATAATTGAATTGTACGT
>CAIGRN010094525.1:0-35527 GCA_903798345.1 Fraxinus anomala | reverse complement strand
CTGTGCCATATTGTCACAAAGAAATTTTTCTTTGCCCTTTTCCCGTATTCCAAATCACAATAATCAGATACCAAGCCAGTAAGGATGGTGGCAAATTTATAAACGTCTCACTATTACCATTACAACATTCAACTGGTTAATGTTTTCTAGAATGAATTATAGTTACTATGCTTCCAATTTTTTTTTTATCAGTGATCGAGTATGATAGGATATCAATCTAACTGTGGTCGTGAAACTAAACCTAAAGGAAATTTTTCCGAGGAATTCAATTACTTTGCGGATAGATATTGGTTAATCGACATATTTAACTTTCTGAAGTAATTAAAAATAGAGATACCATTTGCCCATTAGTTAGAGAAAGGATTTTGCCAATTTCTGTGAAACAAGTACACAACTTTTATCCATTACGAAAAGAAAACTATAAGTTGCATAAGAATGACTGGGTTAGAAATAAACTTACTTTTGAACATTTGTAGGAGTAGGCTCAGGAATCAATGCCTCCATATATGCCTCTGCCAATTCTTTTCTTTCACGTTCAATAATGGGCGCTCGAATTGCCACACGTATTCTTTGACAAGAAAATATCATAACAAAAGCATATAGCACCAAAACACCCACTCTTTTGGGTTCCCAATTTTTTACATCCTGAGAACAACAAAAAGTAATACTATGAAAACAATAATAATACTAATTTCCTCCAAGCCAATTTCAATACATATGATTCAAGCATTTTGAGGACAAAGGAAGAGCAATTTGGGATGTGCTTTAAAGTGAGTTAAACTAGCATTTAATTTACTTATTTTGCCAACCATAATTACAATATTACTTTTTCACTAACAAAACTTACTTTGGAGCACAACCAAACATGATGTCAAAAATTAATCTTTTAAGACACATTAGCAAAAATTATACCTTCCAACGTTCCCATTTATTCCAATTAATGAACTGAGGTACCAACTCGGAATTCACCCGTTCCATCCCATCCCGGCTTTTCTGAATTGAGTCTTGCATCCAGCCCGACAACTCATTTACTTTAACTTCAGCAGATTTCAAGTCAAACCCAGTTTCTTTCTTCACAGACTCGCCCAATTTCTCAAGGAACCGCTGAGAACCACTGCGAATTGACTGTGAAAAAGGAACCCACGAAAAACCCTCGGGCGGGCCACCTGGATTTATGTCCGAGGAAGAAGATGCTGAAATTATGAGCCTTCTTTGGCGGGAAAGCTTGAGCTTGTAATTTCGATAATGTAACGGCAGGAGGGTTCTTCTTCTGAGAAAATGGAGATTTTTTGACGAGAAAAAAAGTGGGTTTGGTCTGCATTGGATTGGTGTAACTTCCATGATTATAAGCTAGAAGAGAAAAGAATGAAAATGGAGATTTTGCTGCAGTTTGAGCAGCTGGGAAATGGGAGAAGGGGTTTAGAGGTTTTATTATTATCACTTTTATTTGTACTTATCTTTAAATCTTGAGCTGGTCCCTCAAGTTTTCATTATTTCAATATGCCCCCTTCTTCTCAATAATGTTAAATGGGCCGAGTCAGTTGGCTCGTACTCGCTTCGAGAAAAGAGCACGAGCCAGTTCCTTCGAAATTTTCAGGCCGTGATTATTTTCCTTTTAAATTTTTAATTATTTTATTTGCGTTTTGATTCTTGACTCCTAGACGAGCCAATGTGAATCGTAAATCGACTCTCGCAGAAAAAGTCAGCTATTGCGTCCAAGACCCGCCTTCATAACAAACCGACAAGTAGCTTGTCTTACTTAACATCTCTAACAAAATAAATTTTAAGGTGAGACAAAATACCCAATCGGTCAACCCATGGCTCGTCGAGTTGGCTGGTGGGTTTTGTAGTAGGATGGATACATGACACATTGACCCTTTTGGTATAATTTAATAAATATATAATATTAAACGGGACAAATGAGTACACCGTCATTCCGTCTTAAACGGGCCAAAGACAAAAAATACCCGATGGGGTGGGACACGAGTCCATTGCATTTTTTATTTTAAAAAAAAAAAAAAAAAACTTTCTCCAAGTTCGATTAACCTAAATTCATGTCAGCCTAAAGAATATGAAAATAAAAAATAAAGTTGAGTTTAGTTTAGTTTGTTTCCTACTCCTTTGACTAACATGATCTGTTGCAATCGAATTTTCAACATGTTATTTTTGTTCACCTAACGGACTTCAAATTTATGGATGATAGCTTTAATTTGTTGTTGCTTGTCATGTTATAGATTCTTCTTGAGAAAAATTTGAAGCTTCACCCACCCACCCACTCCACGGCGAAGTGTATTTCAATTTGTGGGTCAGAGAATTTAATGTCAATGACCACTGATAGTCATTCAAGTTTTTAAGGGTTGATCCCGCACCGCTCAAAGTCTTTGTATTTCAGTTTTATATTTTAAATTCATTTGAAAATTTGTATTTTGATTATTCATTTTGAGATTGTTAAAAATGTGATTTTTTGACATTTTGAAAAATTATTGTGAAACACCCAAAACGCGTTCAAAATTTTTTGGCTTATTTATGATTGAAAACACCCAAAAGGACAAATTTATTTGTTTTGAATTTTCTTTGTAAATTTTTAACTTGTTTTCAAAAACGCATTTTCGAAAATAGGAAAGAGAACACGTTTTCACTGTTTTGAAAAATCGAAAATAGAAAACAGCTTGAAAATGATAAAGAGAGCATGCCCTAATCTTCCAGTGAGACTACTCGACCGAAAAAAATTTCCCAACCCACCTCGGAAAGAGCCTATTTTTCCTCTTTCCCATCATGTAAATAGCGATTGATTCTAGCAAAACGGTGATTTGAATCAAATTAAATTTTTGATGCATCGACATATGCTCTACGCATTTCACATTTAAACAAATAAACATTGTACCACCAATGTCAAAAGGACTATAAAGAAACACTTTGATTCGATTCAGAAATATTCCGTCCATATTCTAATATGTCTGTGTGATAAAAGCTCTCGTCATAATCATGGCATCTAAGCAAATCAAACCTCGGACGTGCACCATCAAAAGCATCGTCTGCCTATTCTTCAGAGGATTCAACGGGGGTATCGGCTTTTGCTCCCCATTCTGTCCACGAACCATCATATACTGGAACATCCGTCTTCCCTAGTCGGTGGAGGCCCTGAGAGATGAATTGGGGTGTTTTTTAATTTCTGTTTCGTTTAAGAATTGCACCATCGTAAAAAGAAAATTGTGTGACCGTATGCATGCCACAGTGAGAACAAGTGCGCGTGTTCAGTTGGTTTGTAGGGTAGAGAGAGGGGGAATACCAATGCCAGAATACATGCAGTTACACCAGTGCCGCACGAAGTTATCACGGGTTTGTCCAATGTAATTCCTGCAAAAAGACTTGCTAATCAATCTTCTGTTAAGAAACTGCAACTCTTCACAGCAATTAATCTATTAATCTGGCCTAGATTGGTATAAACGAGTAATGTAGACAAACTGTATAAAATTAAGAGAATACTCAGGAAACCAGTAGCTACATCAAAAGTAAAAAGTTCCTCCTGCACAAGAACGCAGACCAAATGTGGCAAAAACACGATTCCTCTACTACTTACCTTCTTGCTCAAATCTTTTCTTGAGCTCGTCTGCAGGTAAGAGTGTCTGTGAACCATCCAACATCTGCAAGGAACCTTTACATGTCATAAAATAGAAAAGTTCTTCATTCTTCACTATGAAGAGATGAGCCTTTTTCATTATAAACTTGGAGTCAACTAACCAAGTATAAGAGAGGCCTAATTGAAAAGGATATCACAAATTCTACAAATAACGTTCATAGAGATCCTTTAACTTCAAGATAAACATCACAAAGGAATGAACCTCATGTATGCTGGATACAGCAATGCAACTTACGTTCTACTATTTCATGTAATGCGACAGATGAGAAATTTAAATGCATAAATATCTGCACATTACAGAGACAACTCAACTTGTTACAAATTCTAAATTTGAGGGCACAAATTCATGATTTATATAGTTCGCATACAAAGAGGACATAGAGATTGTCAAATGTTTGGCTACTGTTTAAGGTAAAGAGCTTCCATAAAACATCATCCAAACTAGTGATTAAGAACGTTTATTTCGGCATTCTTTTTCTCTCATTTTTTTTATTTTTGAAGGGAAAATAGTTATGATAGGGTTCAGAATGGAGAAATGTAAATGGCTGCATCTAATTTTCAAAAGGATGACTTCCAACCAATCATAAGATCCACTAATTAGAGGTAGTTTTCTACCTGGGCGAAAGGAATACATCTGCTCCCTGGTACATGGCCACTTCTTATACCCTTTCGGGGCTCTCGTGCAGCACCATCAAATCTGCATAAAAAATTACATTTTACAGCAGCATGGTAAACTTCTGGTATGACGATTTCACAATCATAAGCAATAAACTAATGCTGAATCATTTACGACAAAGGATATTATAGATCATCTACCTAGCTTTTGAACGAGCATCTACATGCTGATATGTTTTCTCCTCCACATTTTCCTTGACCTGAAAATAGAGAGAAACAATGATTGAAACTGGAAAAAGAATTTTACACATCACACAGAAAAATCTTCTCAAAGCTTAACTTGCAGAAAACCCTGATTCCACATTTATACTGCGTCATCCACATTCATTAATAATCTCGATTCCAATTTGGTGTATGAAAATCCAAACAAGTCTAATTTTAAGCAGAACATCCATTAAATAAAAATCCTTAAAAAGTAAAATTTGAATAATTACAGATAAAGTTAGTTTTTCAAAGTTCAAGTGAGTGCACTTTAACTACGCATGTAATTTTGGTGTTAAAACTGTACATAACAATCCCTAGAAGTCGAAAACACACAATGGAAACTGAGTCCCCGCTTCAAGTCTCTTTCTGTGCAGGATTGAGCCCATATTAAGCAATTTTCTGCATTTAGTCTGAACCCGGAGGGGAACAATCCCCTGACAAGTATGAATGCAATTAATTTTAAGAATTGTTACTTCATTTTTTAATATAACAATGCAGACACATTCATATCTATTTATAACATGTCGTAAAAAACTTAAAAGGATATTGACGAGCTATGAAATATCCTTCTCATGATGCTCAATCAGTATCAATGTAGTATAAAATGACGTTCATACAGAAAATAGCATCATCAAATAGAACTCAAAGGGCAACAGACCTGTTCAAGTGTCCAAACCAAATGTGGCTGAAATCTGGTTTCAAAGGTAACTGGCCCAACCTGCAAATGTTACCATCAAAAGATCAAAAACAAACCGCACATTAACATTGAATACCAACTGCAAAAAGTCATCTTTGAGGCACATTACATGAGTGAAAGTAAGTGACTGATCGCTTGGAACTAATCGATGAAAGGAATTTTTTTAAAAAAGATGGAAGAGAGGCCGCAAATCGGTGCTTAAAGCATCTGTTGAGTTGGCATTATTGTACAAGGTAACAAGAATAATAATTTTGCATACCTACATCTGAACTTGAAGGGCTACTATAATTAGTCTAATTCATCAAGGATCCATCTAAACAGAAAAAAGTAATCGACAACAGATTTAATGATGAATCTCAATTAAAAAGAATGTACAAATTGACAACACTGAATGTGCTGCCGCTTTTTGCACTCTCTTCCAGCTTTGCAAACCTTCTTGCAATTGGCCAGATCACTCTAAGATGCATCTCGACTTGTTACGATAAAAAGTCTCTGTTAGCTATTTTCTTACTTGTACGTGTCTCAGTCATTTCCCATCTCCTTTTATTAAGTAACTAAAATGAGTTTCTCAGTTTCAGGTTCTTTTATCCCTTTCATCTTCAATTTTCTTCTTCAGGTCAAATTTTGATTCTAGTAGCCATTTACGAAAGTGACAATACCAGATGGAAGGCACTTACTCTCTGCACTCTGTAAAATGAACAGTGACTTAATATTATTATCTTCATTTTAACTAAGATGAACTGAAACATGCACTATCCTGGTAAGCTGCATCATAAGCAATAGTTGAATTATAAAATTATATTCCAAGTAAAACCTTCATTCTTTGAACTATTGAATTCATTATGTAATGTGATAATTTGGAAACATACAGACGGTTCCAGGAAGCAGATTAGATAGTGGTTGGCCAAGCCAGCAGTCAGATGTCTTTGACTACTTTGACTTTATTTTAACTCGTATGATATGTATCCACAAAAAGAAAAGGATAGAGAGGGAGATGTTCAAACAAAAGCATGACGACTGAGAAATACGTGTAATATTGATGATTTCTGTCAGTCATCCAAACAACAAACACATTATTAACCGAGGATGGTTAATACAATTTTACATAGATAACCCATTGACTTACATGCTGTCCTTGGTATACTTTCTCTATTGCCTCACTGGCAGCACTAGCTTTGAAGATAGCATCGCTCGACGCACTTGATTCAACATCAAATCCTGAAGCACGCCATCTAGGCAGACCTCCATCTAAAACCCAAATTCTATCATGACCGAAAACTCGGAACATCCTGTTATATAAAAGAAGTTGATGAGTTTATCTCTAATAATCAGAGTATACACAAGTTTAATGCTTCTATTTTGTTTACTTTGTTTTGAATTTAAAACTCACCACCAAACACGAGCTGCACTGAAAATTCCCTTTCCGTCATACACAACAAGCCCATCCTTATTCTCAATGCCAAGGGCAGAAACAGCAGCAGCAAATGCTCCCTCCGATGGCAACATGTGAGGCAACTGGTAAACGCCATTATAGAGGAAAAGCATTATACATTATTTACATGCATATGCGTATGGGTATGTATTTACAAATGATTGTTTTATGGACGTATTGATAAGTATAGGTGTAAAAAACATTCACATAGGTATACACAGTATGTGTGTACACGCTATCAATGTAGATAAAACTCCTCAAAAACAAAAAAAAAATAAAGATGTTTGATCCTAAAGAGAATTATTACTGCCTCGTTGCAACTAAACTTCCAAAAGATGCTTGAGTTTTGTTTGGTGAAGAACCACTTCAAAATGATCATACATTACACGAGATAACAAAGAAATAACATCTTACATTGCTAATTCGATCTGATATGCCATCCACGTCAAAGAAAAGAGCACCAGGAATATGTGCCACCTGTTCAAACAAAATAACTTCAAAATAAAAATCTGATGAAGAAAAATAAACATCAGTGGAGCGGTAGAAAGCACAATATGTCATCACGAGAGATTTCAGATTGATACATCACCAAATGGATTCCTTTTGACTATTATACTGCTGCAAAGTAGAGATATAAAGGCACATTTTAGTTGAGCCACTGTACAAGGAAGATATATATGAATGTAAAACACCTGATATTCTTGAACTGGGTTTCTCTGTTCATCTGGCATGTACCAGGATGCATCCAACACCTGAAAAAGTTACATATTTAAGTTATGTTATAAAGTCCTTCACCATGAAACCAGAACATTATCACTAAGGAAAAAGGCTTCTTATGCAAAAAGGCGGTAAAATTTTGGGGTCCCATTTGACTATAACTAGCTATTTGGAAACTGAAATTAGAAGGAAACTGAATCTTATGCAAATTAAGATTTGGCATTTTAAGTCCTTTATGGTAAAAAGAAGGGAAAAAAGTGTAAATTTTCTTCACGAACTACAAGCTTTTTTTTTTTTATTAAAAAAAAAAAAAGATAATGGTTCATTTGCGTCAGAGAAGGCCTATAATGAGTTTAAGATTTAGGGACTCGTCATGCCAAGGAAATGAACTGAAACATTTAAACAAGAGTCAGCAAAAGCCCGGGCTAAACAAATATTGATATATATGTGATTAGTCAATAAAATCACATGTTCTTCCCCTCTACCGTCGTTTTCTTGCAATATTTTTATATAAAAAATTATAGCTTCAGGCCGATTCACCACCCAATGTTACAACTGAAATTAGTTAAATAAAAAGTTCATGAAGACATTAATATATTGAAAATTGAAAAGCCAGGGCTCTGGATCTTCTTTGAGCACTGAAGGACACTTTTGTGGGAATGACCACAGCATGGAGGAGGGAAATTGCCATCGATCCAAGTGCCAGTGAGGGGATCAGTAATGTCAAAATCCAATCTCCTATATTCATTTTACTTTCTTACAGGAACCTAAGCTTTCAAGCTTAAACTTGGCACATTATCACATAAAGAAGGTAAAATCTTTTTAATTTGCGGAATATAACAAAATTCCTATTAGCTTTATGGAGATAACATAGGAAAGTTTGCTATATGAATAGTTACTTTACAAGAGGAGTATGTGATGAGACTTTCGAAAATGGCATCTTCAGATACTTATACCGAAAAATGCATTAAAAGAACATGGCATTCCATCGTAAAATAACAGTCAAGTTAAAAAAAGGATAACAGGTCAAAAGGAACAATGCATACCTTCACGTTAGGTTCTCGAAGGTTCGCATGGAGCCAATCCACTGAAACAACAGGTTCGTTGGTTGGCAGGGACTGCATGGAGAATGAAGCTTGAGAGGCTACTGCTGATGAAGTCATGCTACAATAAACAGATCCTGAAGCCTTATGTGACAAATGGGATGGAGCCAGCAAAGAGTGAAATGATCTCTTCTGCGCGCACACAAGAAAATAATGTATAATAAGTACAAGAATGATAACTTCCCAAAGGATAATAGCACCACAAATTAACAGTCATCAAGTTTCTTTAACCAACCATAGATCAAGTGCGTTCAAAATGGGACAGTTATATTATGCAAATTCTTTTAAAACTTCATCTTAAAATCACAATCTTTGTTGGATTAAATTAAATATATTTTCTAAATCATCGCTACTGGGAACAGACAAGTTCGAGAATAGATCAGCGTCCATATTACTTTATGAGTAGGATAACCAGGTCACCTAACAATTAGAAAGTCTAAATGAAGTTAATAACCTATTGTTATTATTCAAATTTTCTCTTTTTACTTCCTGAAAGTGTAAAGTAAACAGATTTACATCACAGGTGGAATATGAACAACCAATTCATGCAGTTACTCAATACAAAAGTAAACAAAACAGATTATTCGTAAATTTAAGAACGAACAGGCAAAGCAGAGACCACCTCATGAACAGCTAATCACTAATACAAAAATCTGCAGTTCATCTAAATTCTAACACTCCAATTCTCGCCCCCCAAAAACAAAAATCCACATAGAAAACCCAATTAAAACAGTAAAAATAAAACGAAAAACAATCCCCTAGGGTAAACGGCAAAAAATTAACAAAATCCAGTCAGTGTAGACAGAGAGGAAGGGAAACTTACGGATACTATCGAAGTGAAGAATTTGGGTTTGTGAAAGTGAGTAGAAGAAGATTGAAGGAATCGATGAGCTAAGAGAGCTCTGGACAGAACGGAAGATGCCATTTGAATATATTCGTCCGGATGCTTTCTAATTACAATGGAATTTTTCACAGGTATGGGAGGATTGGGGGCTTTTTGTCCCTTTCGAACTTCTTCTTGTGAACCAAGAATTTCAATAAAAAGCGAATTTTAATCAAAATTTGCGATATGTCTGCGAGAATTTGAATCAATCCATACTCGGGCAGCAGCAGATGAGCTATGGCCTGGTATCTCACCGGAGTGACTGTCAGTGGAAGTGAAACTTGGGTTCGGCGTTTTTAAGGTTTGCGATGCGTGAAAAAATAAAGGGTAAAGAAAATGAAGAGAGAACGAAAACAAAAGAAAAAAATAAATAAATGTATTTATTATTTAACCTTAGAAAATGCTATGTTTTTCCATTTGCGGGTTCGATTATCTCATAAGTCACCCTGAGCATGATGTTCGTTTGAGTAGTGTTTGATTGACTTTATTTTTATAAAAAAATATTATTTTTTGCTTAAATTCTTACATTTTGGATTTTTTTTCATGAGAAAAGCTTTTTAAAAGTTAATCACGTGATTATATTTTCTTCAAACTCAACGATCACATATTATTTAGTGGATGGTAGATTTTTATTTTGTAGACAATTGACTCTCTCATCTACCTTACTTACTATATCGTCTATCCACTAACAAAAGAAGAAAAAGTACAATAATTTTTAGGTTAAAAATTAAATCAATCAAAACACGTTTAATTGACTATTTTCATGCAAATGAGTTCTAATCAATTACAATTCAATTACCTTGAACATATATTTTTCCATGCAAGTTCCATGATGGTAATCAAATACACCCTTATTATTATCAATTTGTCCTAAATTATAATTAATGACACTAAACCTTATAAAACACTTTTCAAAATTTTGGGAGGAAGTTGGCCTGGGCTTAGCTCAAGCAGCATCCAGCCCATTAAAAAATTTAATTTATTAAAAAAAAATATGTTTGTGGAAATTTATTATTTTACATATTATTATATGGATTATGTTACGCTACCATAAGAGGGCGCATACACCCTTCTAATAGGGGGCTGCCCACCTCTATGTAAAGGATTATGTTTGTGTATCATAATCCTTATTATATTAGACTGACTTAAAATTTTTTAGTCAAATCTTGAATACGTTCCTGCTGCTAGTCCTTCTACATAGCTTGCTATTTTGATTTTTTTTAAAAGTCCCATAAAATTATTATTTCGAGATGTTAGGTCAGTACTGTAACAAGAATGCACAACCTAAACATAATAAAAGAATAGTCAAACAATTTTTTTGCTATATAGAATTTGAAATGCAGAAGGCAAGAACTTAAATATTAATTCATAGTCTAGAATTTAAGAAACGTGTTATAGCCCCGTTTGATAGTCTTTAAGTCAAAATTCTTTTTTCTACATACTAATTTTCAATCACACGTTAAAATATTCTACATGTAGACCTAAAATTTTCCTTATTTTTTAATCATAAATTATTCAAAACACGTCTTCAGAAATAATGGCCATCAAAATGGGGCTAAAAATAACATTGGTTTTTGTCTAAATAAAGCTGAATCAACCACTATCATATAAGTTCAAATCCTACCGAGCCATTCATTATCCTTCCAAATGTTAGATTTGGGCCATTTCGCGCCCATATTTCTTTTAGTGGGCTGATGATATCTTAAAAGCCCATAACTAAAATGACCCACTTGCTTTTCATCATCAGATCGTATGAAAAGGCCCAGTTAGGATTTTTGGTGTTTTCTCTTCCACTGGAAATTCATTTTATCTTTATGATTGCTAAGAGAAGATAGTGCTGTCGCCGGAGCTTCCACCGGAATTTGTCCGCAAAGAGATTAATTTTTTCCGACAAGGACTTACGGGCGTGTGCATATATGTTAAGGGAGTGGCCAGTGTTGACAGGCACTTCGGACTAGTTAAACTAGAAAAATGCACGCATAATTCGTTATAAAATTGATTTGTAAAGAGAGAGTGTCCAATGTATTTATAAGTTTCACGATAATGTGGGGTACCCATTTGGCTCATTAACCCACACGACATGTGGATTCAATAGTAGACACAATTGTATCGAGTGATATGAACTTCCATTTACTGTAAGGTTTCTTGTCATACTTGAAAATTTGTTAAACTTCCTTTTACTTTAATTGGGTGAGAGCCCTTTTTATGTCCTTCTTTGTTATTGATGTCAATGTTAAAAAGATAATAATATTCAACGTCTTACTCACGTTTAGCACCAATCTATGTAGTATATGCGACAAAATTTCACTATCATATAGGCCGATAAGAAGTAGTAGTACGACTGTGCATTATTATTTATGTTAAAAACTATGTAATCAACGTGACATATTCATCTTTTTTTCTTTTTTGAAAGTAAAACATAAATCATTTTTCGATAGCTAGTTAACCAATTTTGTAATAGGATGGTCCATTACTCCCAAAATGATTCAAACCACACTATAAAATAACAATCCCATTTACCTAGGTTACTAAAATAATCCTCATAGGTTGTTTACAACTAAAGGATCTCTACTCTATCAAGAAAGATTTTCTCTTATTTTTATTGATGATTATCTTATAGTTAAAAAGAATAGAGTCTTTAATGTACATTTCTTCCCTTCCCCCTATTTCAACCTTTTTTTTCTTTAAGTTCACCGAATTTCTTATCGTCCATTACTATGGTAAGATAACTCAAAGGGAATACTCGTAAAATGTATATCATTTATGAAATGTTATGTGTGGAAACTTGACGGAACTACAATATTTAGTATCGTTTAATTTTTCTCGTCATTATCCATATATCGATAACTCTAAACTCTCGTAAAAATAACACGATAGAATGAAGATTTAAGAGCATGTGCATGATATCACCCACTCACATGTACTGCTGGCCCTCTTTTCTTGGATCTAAGTTTAGTTTTTATCAAAACAAAATCATAACAGCAAAGCAAAAATACCTTTTTTGCTACAAAAAAAGAAAAATTATAAATTTAAATAATATTTTTTTTCTATTAGGATTGCATGTGCCTTGTGCGTCAATTAAGGGAAATGGATTTTCACGCTGAAAAGGACTCTCAAACCGTGTCAACTAATCAATAATAACACACACCAATTTTAATTATTATTGTTGAGAATTGAGTTGTTAATTTAAGCTTGGCATATGATTATAAGCTGTAAACAACTTTAAGATGAGTCAAAAGTACTTATTATATGTTGTCCTTGATTAGGGGCCAAAGAAAATTCGAGAGAAATTCACGCGGAAATTCATCAAATAAAATGAATAAAATTTTAGTCATTGCTTACAAGCTTGAAATTTTAGTCATTGCACCACTAAAATTTTAGTCATTGCTTACAAGCTTGAAATTCTAGTCATTGCATTGTGCGTGCTATGCTGGATGCCTCGAAAGTTTGAAATATGATACCGCTTGAATTTCTCACTGCTATGTCGAACGAGATAAGAGCATGATCGTCTTTTTGAGGACTTAGCATAAAACCCGTGAAATCAACCCAGCTCAGGTCAATTCCAAATAGTCAGGTCGGCTTTTGAGTTGAAATTTATCCAACCCAAAAAACTCAGTATTAGGCTCGGGTCGTAAAAAGAAAATTGATTGTAAGGGCAAAATACCCTTGAAACTGACAAACCGAACCAACAAGGGTTGGTTTTTTGAACCGTTCAATTTGATTTTTGAGTTGGGATTTCATCCAATTCGAATTCGATATGTTGTCGGATTGGGCAAAACTCTACCCGATCCGATTCCTTCTCACCCCTAGTCATTTCACATATCGAACTAAATTGGCATAAAAATTAGTTAAACCAACGGTCACAACAAATGCAACCTCCTCAGATGTATCTTATGGCCTAACAAGCTGTACTTTACACACATGCGTCACCTAAACATGTTCTAATTAGTGGTCCACGTTGTATTAGATAAATTAAGATCATAACTTAAATTTATAATAGGATAAATCAGTTTAATTAAATGAAAATCCATTATGGGGGTTATGCATTGAGGTTTAAAATCTGTTTCTTTTTCATTAATTATGGGTTATCCTAACTTAAATTTGTTTAATTTCTCGTTCAATCTACTTCGTGCCAGATACATATCTTATATTGGAATCTCTTCTTCAATCTAATCCGAACATGTCTCGCATCATCGCACTTGCAGATTATTCTGCGCATTTAATTATTGAGTACATTTGTCACTCAAATATAGAGAAACCGTAGAACTCGGTAGGAAATACTAGTTTATTCAATAAATTACAAAGAGCGTGTTTGACTATGTTTAAAAGTTCGAATTTTAAAAATGTAGATTTTGTTAATGGAAATGTAATTTTCTGAAACTTCACATTAATATTAAAATCAGGGTGAAAAAAAGGAAGTAATTTTCAATTTCTCCTTTCCTTTTGCAATCTCTTCAAATTTTACAGCATGAAGAGGGCAAAAAAAACCCTAATTTGCTTTTGCTACAGACTTTCTTCATCGCGAAGTATTTACAGAGGGGAAACAATGATCTGAAAACTATACGATCACCGTCAGGTCAGCACGGGCGCATCAACACTGAACAATTTTTTCCGATTAGATACTTTACTCAGCTAATCTCACCGACTGTTCAACAAAACGTCGTTGTTTCACTGGTACAGGTCATCAGAAAGTGACCCGAGGAGATCCTGGAGATCACATGACTGGCCGCCGACTCGCAAAGCCTCAAGCACCTGCTCAAACAGGAACACGTGACAGGGGATCCGCAGCACGCCTTCCTGCTCGTACCCGTATTCCTGCGCCGATCTATTGAGCAATTTTACAAAAATCGGATGATTCAAAAACTCGGCACTCACTACGAATCGCTCCATCTCCTCCCCAACGTACACCGGAAAGTGCCCCTTCGGTACGCCACCGGAACCTTTTCGGAAAGACTCCGACCGACGAGGCCGCGCCGTTTTTGACTCCGACCGCAACATACGGTACTGCGAAGAATCCGCCACTCTTGATAACCTTCTTATCAATTTCTCCATATTCTTGAGAGATTTTTGTGTTAATTTGGAGAGAGTGAGAGAAAGAATGGAAGTTGGGGATGAAGAGAGAGTGAGGATAGACCTAGGGGTATAAATACAGGTAAGATTCGCGTAAAGAATAAATGTTATAGGAAGGTACAGATAGGCGTACTTGGTAGGTACCACATAATTTCGAACCCTTTTGAAAAATAATTAATTAGGATTAATTAATTAAATTAAAAATGTTGAACTGATAAAAAAATTTGAATTTGTTAGATTTAAAATTAAAAATAAAAGATTTATTATCTAATAGTTCTCGTCTGTCAAACCTATAATTTATTGGATCTTGAAAAAACTTTGGAGATACACTAGGTATGCTTTTTATTTTGCTAAAAATTAGATTTTTAATAAATTTTAATAAAAAATTATGAAATGTATGATTGAAAAATTGATAAAAATTGTGTATTTCATAAATAATAGGAAGCTAAACAAGAGCTAAATATCAAGCTAAACAAGAGCTAAATATCAAACAAATGTATATACTAAGGTTTGTTTGGGAATTATTAATTGGGTAATTAGTACATAACGTCCTTACATTTCATCATTATTGTGAAAAATGTCATTGTCTTTCATTTTTTTGTATTTTCACCTTTATTTCCACGATTCAATGTGCAAAGATTTATTTTCATCATCAATTAAAAATTATAAAATGACGAATATACACTTCTATTTAAATTAAACAAAAAGAAAAAGAAATAACCAATTGCAATCATAGTCCCAATTTTTTTCAAAAATTCAAATAAATTTATTAAAAGGGTAATTATCACATAATGTCCATACATTTCATTATTATTGTAAAAATAGTCATTGTCTTTCATTTTTTGATACTTTCAGCCTTAATTATTAATTGCACAAACTATCATTTATATCTATGTTCATCAAATTTCTCACTAAAAGCTATGAAATGACGAATATACACTCCTAATTAATACAAAATAAATTATTTTTTTATTTTTTATTTTTAATAATTTATTAGGGACCCATTTGCAATTTTTTTAAAAAAATAATTTCTATTTTTAAAATAATTTATTTAGACTCGTTTGCAGTTTTAAAAAAATCAGGATTATGGTTGCAATTAATTCTTTATTTTTATTTTTTCATTTAAATACGAGGGTACATTCATAATTTCGTAATTTTTTATTAAGAAATTGGATGAAAATATATATAAATAGTGGTTCGCACAATCAAATGTATAATTAATGGTGAAAATGTAAAAAAATAAAAGGCATTGACGTTTTTCTCAATAATCAGTGAAAGGTAGGATTCTTATGTGTTAACTACGCTTTTATTAATTTATTTGGAGCTCGTATGCACTTTTTTTTTTGAGACCATAATTACAATTAGTTCTTTCTCTTTTGAAAAAAAAAATTAAATAGAAAAGTATTTTTGTCATTTCACAACTTTTAATTAAGAAAATTAATTAAAATTACCTTTTGTGCAATGAAATGTGGAAATAATAGTGAAAATGTCAAAAAATGAAAAACAATAACGTTTTCCACAATAGTAATGAAAGATAAAAACGTTATGTGCTAATTACTGTTATTAATTTTATAAAAATAATTGATCAAATCACTCTTCATTAATATTTATGAGACCTACAGTATTGTCAATCTTTACACTGCTCGTTTCAGTAATATAAATACATTATAATGACATGCGCTAAATGGTTTTTTTTAAATTTCTTTGTAGTTATACATTGAGTGGATTATACAATCTAAATTTTTTTCAACCAATAATTAATGTTTTTTTTTCTATTGTTGATATTACGTACTTGTTTGGCCCTCGTTTTTCAAAATTTATTTATTCGAAAATCCTTTTAGTTGGTTGCCTTTCATGGTTATACGAGTATCCAAAGTATGAGTCCAACCACCTATTTTATGAAATCTACAAATTTCATCAACTTTTCAACTACACATTTTATTATTTTTTTATCAAAATATACTAAAAAACTGATTTTTAAATTAAATGAGAACTAAGCCATGTCTGCATCTCTCGTCATCTTCCTCAATCCTACTCGTGCTCAACGACGATATTTACATGTAGAATTTAGTTCATGTTTGATAGCCATTATTTAGTAAGAATCAAAGTTTTGAATAATGAATTTTTAGAAAATATGTGCTTAAAAAGTATAGTAAAGTTTTGGATTTACGTGAAAATATTTTATTATGTGAATATATAGTTGAAAAATGAATATATAGAATACAGAATTTTGCAATAATGATTGTCAAACAAAGATTTAGTTTAACATGTTAATTAATTAAACCTTTATTTGACGACAATTATTTCAAAAAAAATTCAACATATTCATTTTTAATCACACAATTACATAATAAAATATTATAAATGTAAATTTAAAAAAAATCTATATTTTAAACATACATTCTTTAAAAAATTACTATTCAAAATTTTATTTTTATCAAATAAGGTTAAAGTAATTATACTAGTTTGGTTAACTAGAATAAATAAATAAATAAATGAAGAGAGGGAGAGAGAGGGAGAGAGAGAGAGAGGGAGAGAGAGAGAGGAACAAGTGCAACAAACGTTGGGGGCGTGATCACCGGCTGCGGATGTCACGTCTGTCTTTTTTACCCTTTTCATTTTGTTTTTTTCCGTATTCTGTTTTAGTACTCCTTCCGTAATGGATGTTACTTTAACGCCTTTATTTACAGGTAACTTTGCCCTTAAATTATCCAACTCCTCACGCGCTTTTTTCTTGCGTGATTCAAAATCTCCAAACCATGTTAAGTCGAATCGCCCTATTTGTATTTGACATCCTTGTTCTAAAAACTAGACATGTTTAACGCTTGTTTGATGGTGATTGTTAGATGAAAACAAAATTTTAAATAATGAACTTTTGAAAAATTTGTTGTTAAAAGGTTGAAAATAAATTTTGATTTTCGTGTAGAATTTTAAAATAATAATTATCATGGACTTAGTCTATATTTAATGAATTATTACATTCTTAGATTTACATCTTTTTTGATATTGTGTGAAAATTATAAAAAGTGTCGTACTGAAAAATACGTGTTTTTTTTAAACCGTCCAATCATATGCCGACACTTGACACAATATAAAACAAGATGTACATGTATGTAGCACGATTGATGTTTGATTTCAATCGTGTTAAATGTATACTTTCTCTTACACTTTTCTTTACACTATTCCACGTGGCAATATCTACACTTTTGATTTCAAATTCATCCATCACATCACTACACAAATTCCCTCCACATAGGATTGCATTTGCATGTCAACCAAGTTGTCGAAGGGTTATTGTACATATAGCATTGTTCGTTTGATTTATCCAAGAATCGAAATTTTAATAAATTTTGATAAAAATGATAAAATCAATTATTGAAAAATTAATAAAAAGTGTAAATTTCATGAAATGTGATTGAAAATAAGTTTTAGAAAATAGGGGCCAAACATGAACTTATATGCTACAAAATAAAATCAAATATGATAGCTTGGTACTACGTTTCTTCATTAATTTCCTCTAACTATATCTAGTGTTATAATTCAAATATGTCAAATGCCAGAAAAATATTATAGTCTCTTTAAAATTTAAAGGTCAAATTAAAATTTTAATTTTAATCATACATTTTATATAATTCATAACTGTTACTCACTTATCCATCATCATTTCTATCACATTATAATTTTATCAACTTATAATTTTATCCAAACAAGTACTTATCCACCCTTGGGGCCCCTAGTAGTTGAATTGCTCTTCACCTTTTTGAGCAAAAGTTGAAAATCATGGAAATTTGATACCGTTGTTCCTCCTTTTATGTGCTTAGGATTCTTGATATGTCTCGAATCCAATAAATTTGTTACCCAATCCCAACAAATATTTACACATCATAATTCTTTTGCTCCAAAACTATTCAATTTTTAAAAAATGATACTTGGAAAAATTCGTAGTCTTTTTCTATTTGGAAACCGGCTTAGCATTTCAAGTTTTTTTTAAAAAAAAAAAAAGAGAGAAGAAGGCAAACCTATATATATGTTGTTCATAAAGACAGCTTTCCTAAAAATTATATGTAATGTGAAAATGATCTGAATATAGAAAATTTATGTCAATTATTAATATAGAGTAGCCTTAACATAACTGCCCTTTAGCATAAGATCATCGCCTACATTCGTCTATTTTGTTATACTGTCTAATAATCAATATTTCCGATAGTAGAATGCAATTCTTTTAATAGGACACGCCTTGACGTGTTAGTGTTGTTGGGTCAAGTTTTGTTACGGAATTTCTTTTATATTTTGAAATGTCCTAATAAGATTAACATAATAAGAGTTTATTTAATGTACATTTATCGTAAGTATGGTCGAAAATGAGTTTAAATAATGGTTGAAATCATTGAAAGAGTTTTTGAAGAATGATGAAGCCACTATTGCTGACCAAATCATTGGTGGTGGACAACAAGTAAAAAACACTATTCAATAGATTCAATTATTATTTTTTGGTGGAATTCAATTTTCTACAATTTAATAGGTGGAATTCCATTTGGAATTGTCCCAAATTCAGCCTTCTGACTCACGGCTTTTTTGACTTGTACACTAATTAAATCATACAACATAAATCTTGCATTATTTGTTTTCGGTTTTTAATGTTCTTAGTCTTTTGTTTTAATGTTTAGTCCTTGTTTGGTCCTCTTTTCCTAAATTTCATTTTTTTAATTTTATTTAACTATACATTTTATGTGGTCCAAAATTTTTGAAACACGGATTTTATAAATTTTTATCATATCTATAGAAAATATGTTTTTTAGTCAAATCAAAAGGAGATTTAATCATTTAATATTTCATTTATTTGTTGAGTTAGTTTAACAACAAATAATTACTTGGGTTATGGTAGATCATAGACGTTATTAATCACCAAACCTTAATTATTGAATTCGATTTTGTTCAATATGACGCATCAAACTTTTATGTTGTTTTAATTTAGACACTTGGTCTAACTCTATTTAAGAAAGCAGCGGAATTTCTTACTTATACTATAAAATAGTGTCTGTTAATCCATTGATTTTGTCGTCCAATTTGACAAAAACATAAGTTTACCTAAAAACTCCGTGCTTTATAGATGATCGATTTTACAGAAGAATAAGCGTTTTTTTGTCAAATTGAAAGATAAAATTAATGATCAACTAACTTTATAAATCACACTACGATTTGAAAACGTAAATCCATCTTAGATTACTACATCGATTCCCACAAATAGAGCAACACCTCGTGTTATGTTCTTTCTTTCAAAATTAATTCGAATTTAATCCTTTGATCGTACGAAAATCTAACTGCCCAGCAAATAAGATAGAAAGACGAGAGAAATTAGTTACATGTTATTTAGTTTGTTTGTGTGTTAACTTAACAAAATTTGTCAAAAGCGTACACACAAGCTTGCCATGGAGGGAATTAGTGGGCAACAGTAATAAAGGCAGTCTGGTTCAACACTTTTTAAATGCTTTTTAGTTGAAAATGACTTTAAAATAAGTACTTATTTGATTTGGTTGATGCTGAAATTTGGGTTTTGATTTCTAATATTTTATGAATATTTGCTCATTAATGAAATCTTGTTCAAAAATATATTTGCTCGACTCGATAATATGGAAAATTTATTTTTATTATAAAATTACTCGATCATATTTTTTTTCTCTCCTTTTTAATATTTTTTGAAACGGATTTTTTTTTTTAGGAAACTTTCAGGGTCCGTTTGATAGGCAAATGTGAAAAGGAATTCTAATTTTATATTAGTTGAAAATTAAAAACCCACAAAATCCAAAAGAATTCGTTTTCAATGAAAACAAAGAAAATGCAATTTAAAATAGTTGTACTTTGAAATTCAATTTTCATTTTCATACTGCAATCAAACGGTCAAAGTTAAATTCGTTTTTGTGACATTTTCCATGAAATTACGTGCTATCAAACGGATCTTAGAATATAGAATATCCTCCGTGTATGTGTCACATGTACTCTGTACGGACTAAAGGAAATGGGTCCCACACAAGGCATTCAAATCAACAACAGTTAATCATGTGATGTGTGCTGCACGATCTAATCGTACACGCAAAGCACCGGTCCCCGCATTTTCCGTTGTTTATTATTTATTTATTTTATTTTAAATAATTACAAGAAGGATCGGTGTTAATAAACGTGACATGGATACCCACAGACCGGTGGGCCTAAGATGGCCCATATTCTAAGGGTCCAAATTAAGAGTCGTTTTCATGCCTAATCAGCTAATCGTATTGACGTGTTTATATTTGTCCGTAGTTTAAAAAGAAAAAGTTGATGGGTTTTTAAATTTGCCCGTCGGCAAGCACCGAGGATTCATTTGATAGGGTTTTTGAAAAATAAAAACTCGATTTTGAAATTAGAAAGTTACTTTTAAATATATTTAAATTAATTTTTTGAAGTATTTTGTTTTGCTATAAAAGTTACTTTTAAATATATGTCGAGTACTTTCGAAGTTTTGACAAATTAATTTTATTAGAGAAGTGAAGTCTAAACTTATATGTAGTTCAACATTTGTATACTTAATTGATGTGAGATTTATTAATGTGTCTTTGCAAGATTTTTGGCTCGTTTTAGAAAATCAATCTTAGAACTTGATTGCTGGTTTGAATTTATTGAATTCTGATATCATGTTAACCTACTTGATGTAATAGTTTAAGATATTAGATAGTGCAACATATTATATTTTTAAATATTATTTTTGACTCCCTTTTCATACGTAGGTGAGATTCATTTTTTTTTCAATCGAAGATTAATAAGTATACAATTAATTGAAATGCGTAATGACGAGATTTGAATCCTAAACCATCTTACTCATATATTTGAGCAAAAACAAACAAAGAGGAACTTCAAATGTTTGGAATAAGATTCTAGACGTCTTATTAGGTTTCCTACATGTAAATTGAAATCAACCACTTGTGATTTGATTATGCACTAAATTTAGCCCCCATTTGGTGATGATTAAAATTAGAATTTTTAGTGAATACTGATAAAAGTTGATGAAATGCATTGTTAAAAAGTTATGAGTCCCCATGAAATATAGTTAAAATCATTTGTTGATTATTAAAATCAAGATTTTAATTTCCAGCAATTAAAGACTTAATAAGTAAAATGATTATAGGGACGTTTAAGGGCATATTTTTTAGGTAACGTGATTGGTCATTCTCTTTCTCTTCGTTTATAAGTACCCTCCACAACCCATTAGGGCATCACCTCTAAAGTCTAAACTTCTATCTAACAACGTCGTTTAAAATGTTATGGAGCATGCAAAAAGAACACACCATAAACAAAGAAATGCTCGATTTCTTTTCAAGTAAGTTTAAAGATTATCACTCCATCTATTTAATTCCAAAAACAATCGTTTGAATCCATAGCGCTCCTTTTCTTCGATGAGTAGATTAATTGATGTCTATTTTGCAAAGTACACAAGGAATAGATAGAGGGAGACGACATTTTATTGCCATCACACTAGATTGTCATGAAATTACATAAGTACGTACTTGAACAATTGCAAATGCAATGTTGTTTATGAAAAAAATTCATTACGAAAATGCTAAGAATTAGGTTAAACAACGACTTATCATACTATTTAGCAAGTCATTATCTCCGTGCAAATTGATTAGGATTTCTCATATCTGTCTAAATTTCACGTGGAACATAGGAAACATAAATTCAGACAATGGCCATAAATGTGAATGTTCTTGCTTTATATTCAGACATCCTTATATTGATAACAAATGAGGCTTAAAGGCTAACCAAACCCGACATGATGTGCGATTGGGCAAGTATGCGTATGCAATTCTTGGTTAAGAGAGGCCTAAAAATGGCCCACTTTCTTGTCCTTAAGACACATGTTTTTGGAGTAGGACACGACTGTGTGTTCCTTTCAACAGTGTAAAGGTGATTTTTATCACATACCGGAGAGTCTTTTTGGGCTTACTCGAACATGGATCTTTTAAATTTTTTACTATTTTACAATGGTAGAAAATTGACTATAATAGCACATGATTCGTGATATTAGTGAAAGACTGGTCGTCAAAGGCTATCACCCCTTGATTATTCTTTGCTATAAAGTGAATAGTACTTTTAGTTCTCACTAAATTTATGGGTAAAAAGTGATTGGATTAATTATAAACAATTTATCACGGGATTTAGTAGGTTTTTGATACTTCTAAAATTTCAACACCTCGAAATTGTAGCGAAGTTTTAAATTTCTATTTGAAAGAAAACAGATCTAAACTCGTGTAGACGTCAAGCCAGTTACACAGTAACGAGTTCGAATTTACATTATTATTTCTACTAAAATGTCACATAAACTGGGCAAGATTTCCACTTTGTTCGGCTCATTGATAAGTAACAAATCATGTTACCTTCAAAACAAAAATAAGGAGATTCTCATATAATAGATCAAATTAACACAAGACTTCGCCAAACTAACAAGATGATAGTATTCAGTACATGGGACATCCTTAAAAATAACAAATCAGAACAATATGTTCTGAATCTGTAACTGAATTAGTATCTCTGTCTACAAACTTCGATAACTACTGAAATTTCAAAACAATATTTTCTGAGATTTTCCAAACTCCAATTCCCAAGTTAACTACATAAAATAACCCTCGTGAATCCAAGAACCAAGCAAGAAACAGTGAAGAAAAACATGGTCACAAAATCCCCACTTGACCATCTTCGGACCGCCTTCGACTCAACCCGCAAACTCTTGGCTCTCCTAAGAGCATCAACCTCTTTTAGCAAATCGAATTCCACGCCTTTTTTCTTCAACTCTTCCACACACTTAGCCAACAATTGCCCATCCTCTTTCTCTCTTTCCAGTAGCTTCTCCAAGTGGGATTCGACATCGGTTTTGTACCGAATAGCCCAGATTATACCCAGTGAACAAACTAGAGAACAGAGTGATGGGATCCACGATTTTTTACAGAAGTGGCCTTTTCCATTTGGGGCCCAAGAGGAGGCGCTGAAGAGGAGGATTAGGGCAATGGAGTGGAAGAGGAAGAAGAGGCAGTAGAGTTGCGTGATCTCGTTCCTGGCTGAGTCGATTTGGGTCGCTTTGAGGGAGATTCTGTTGAGGATTAGCTCTTCTTCTTTCAGCCATTGCTTGAGGAGGAGCTTGTGAGATGGGGTCTGTGCTATTTGGTGGAGCGGGTGCAGAGGCTTCGACTCCATTATTAACGACGTCAATTTCTTGTTGTCGTCTTCACTGGCCATGAATATGGAGATTTATTGAGAGAGAGGGAGATGAATAAGAGAGAGAACAGACAGAGAGGTTACGAAGAAATACAGGGAAGAAGGGAGCGTTATTTGTAACGGTCTAATTTGATTTTTGAATTGTTCAACGGTCTAATTTGGAAGAGGACGTTGTGGTGTGTGTTTGTGTAGGTGTCACTTAAAATCCGATGCGACATCGTATCACGTGCTCCGTATTTTAAATTACCCAGAGGAAATAATTATAAATTATTTTTACTATATTTGAAGGCAATAACAGTGATTTGGTATATAACTTTGAAAATAATTTGAATAATGCCCAGCTTACGGAATAATGCTTCACAGTAAGGCCCCTCACTATAGCGATGGGCCCCACCCCGTGTATTAAAAAAAAATTGTGGCTCCCACCCCCATGTGTGTAACTTGACAGGGGCCTGTGAAGCAGACCTTAGTAATTATAGCATAACTCAAATAATTTTGGGCAACTCAACATTTGTATTAACAAATTTTGTGTACGGTAATAAATAGAACTTTCGACATGCATACAAATTACACTATAAGCTAAATAAATTGTAAATTAACTTTTAGTATTTTGTTTGGTACATTAACTTGATATAATTGTACACCCCCGAGTTCTGAATTCGAATATAGAGAGCCCACCTATAGCGGCCCATTTCTGATATTGATAATTATTTGTCCACTTTGGAAGTTGCACGAGTTTAGCTCGTCACCATTCAATTAACCACTTAAGATGGGTAATTAGCTCGTCTCCCGATCGTCCAAACCTGAGGCAAATGAGGTGGTTAGGTTGCAGAACTATGGTTTAGGCAATCATTGTGCCAACCTCACCGTTCTAATCCACCAATCGCTAACCATTTATATGACAAATGATACAAAGATTAAGATCGAGTACTATAGCAAGAAGTGAGCATGATGATTTTTTGATGCTCTCTTCCCCTATAAAGGGCATCACTTCCATATTTCAGAGAAGGGATGCTCTTTATTCTCCTCGCCACTTTGATTGGTATATCGGCTTTGGTTGTGAAGGAGTACACCTTGCCCCCAAGTACTTACCACTTCGGTGGCTCTATCTCATTGAGTTTTCTACATGGGTACCTAGCCCTAGTTCTATCTTTTGAATACCATCTCTTTGTAATGTTAGGACTTATGTTGTATTGTCAATTTTTTTAGACAAATTGATTATGATAAAAGACAAGGATTATTATAAAAAAAGTGTAAAAGGTAAGGAGTCTTTGGAGGGTTGTATAGAGGAAATAGGAGCATTTGTGTTCGAATATGGAATAATGAGAAATGGTCGTTGAATTTACACTAGCATGTTGCCTACTGATACTCGAACGGAAAAAAACAGAATCATTGTTGCTCAACTCTCGCTCACTAGTCGCTCGAGTGACGGTATTTTTCGATAAATCCTAGTTTGCGTTTTTTTAAGAGTTCTATCTATCCTATAGTACCCAAATATCTCATATTATAAATACCCATTACGTTTTTGTGGGTGGTCCCAAGATCCAAGAACATATCCAAACATTGAGATTAAACATTTGATTCTTGAGATCAATCAACCACAAGTTTAAAAAAAAAAAAATCAAATTCATATAATTTAAAACACTAACTTCCTAGATATAATCAGGAAGGTACTTTCTAAATAGTTTTCAGAGGTTGATGGGTATTGAGGAAGGTTAGACCGCGAGCACAAGAAGAGTACGAGAATAAGGTGTTCTTGGTAATACACATGAGATAGACAATTCTAGAAGATCGTGAATAAGTGTGAGTGAAGCACATTTCAGCGGATCTTGGAAATTGCAGGAATTAGATCAATGAGTCTAGTTGATTTTCTAGATTGGATCATACTGTAAATTTTTATTGTCTATAGTGAAAGATACTGGTTTGCTCCCGGAGTTTTTCCCTAGTTAAGAGTTTTCTCCGTCAACAAATCTTGTATTTTTTACTACTTTAGTTATTATTGTGGCAATTTAATATATGATAAAATTGATTAAATATTCAAAACAATTAAAAGGTGACTTGTTACGTTTAATTGGTAATTTTAATTCCGCATTATTCACCTTCATTTTAGATTCTAACTAATAACTTTCATGCCTCTTCACATCATGGAAGGATTACCGATGCACGTGCTGAACGAATTATGAAACATTATGCAGCCAAGCTTCGTAATTCTCAGTACAGTTTCGCGTTCTCTAAAGTATTGGTTGTCTCAAATTCTTGATGCACGTGCATTCTTGATCTTCTTTCTCTATATTATTTTGCTTTGCCACATTTTCTTGCTCAAACACCATTAATAATGTTATCAAGTGAGTGTATTTTTCAACCATTTGTTGGTTGATGGATGATCAATTGGCTGCTCATCTGTGAGGCCAGGAGATTGGCATCACTTAGAAATGATAATTAACATAAATGGAAAAAGATAAATTGTATGTTGAGGAACAAGAATTGCACAAAATTGCATCATTCATTGAATGGATTACTCGATTATTCTGAGATTTTACTAAGCCTACACAGGAATTTGGGCATATTCTTGCATGCCTGCTGTTCCGTGTTTCCATCGAAGAGATAAGAACTTAAGTTCTGCTGAGAAGATAGGTGGCGGCTGGGGAGTGAGTCGAGAGGCAATGGTTTAATTTTAACCCGACAATTTAATCTAGGAAATATAAAAAAAATCCATGCCAAAATAACACACAAAATTAATTACATGCACATATGTTGTTTTAAGAATCCACAAAATATATGTTCTTTTGAACAGTTTGTCAACATATTGGTTGCTATATAGCTAGGACAATAGTTTGTTTACTGAGACAGAGCACTTGTTTTGTAAACAAGAAGAGCAACTCCAGCAAGAATACCAACCAAGGTCACAGCCCAGATGGCTAAACCTGTAGTTCCTGCATACAAAATACTCACTGATAAAGTATTACCGTAATCTATCTCAGAGATTAATATATATTCTTTTTTTCGCGTTTTTGATTATCGAGCAGAATAAGCAAGCAAAACTTACCCCCAACATAAACATCACCACTTGGTGACCAGTCATCTGTGTTGTAAATTGGACTGTATCCATCCACATTAGCACCATACTAATCAACAAATTGGTAAACACCCTTTCCCTAAATAAGACAAATGCACATCGAATCACATGACATATATTTACAAGTTTATTCGACGTTAAGTTGTGGAGTCTAATTATTGTCACTTCGCGAAGCTAATACGCCAAAATTTCATTAAGAAAAGTTTAAGAATTTATGTACTTATTACCATCATAAAGAGAGAAAAAGTGTGCAATTTTCTTTTGTAAACTTCTTTTAATCATAATGAATTACTGTAACAGCAAAAAGAATGCGGTCTCAAATTGAGACGAATTTCTATAAATCTCGTGTGTCTTTATTTCTTTCTACTAATTTATTATTGTCAATGAAATAGAATTAGGATTTCTAATTCACAACGGAATATATGGTTATAGACCTACCTTAGGCTTCCTGCTTGAAGCATCCAGACCATCTCTCAAGGCCATGCCTCCATTAATTCCTACATTTGGCTTGAAAGGCTTTAGTTAGTAGATGAATATGATTTATCTAGTCAACCAACTTGTATAAACATAACTTAGGACTTTCTATATTTGTCTAGTCATGTTACACATCTATTCTTTATGATGTGTGTATGAATGTTTGCAAGGTCGGAAGAAAAACACTAACCATAAGGCTTGTCGGTCTTGATCTTCTTGCCGCCACTGGCCTTGACTCTCAAAGAGGAGGTTCTAGCAAGGGACGGGAGGCCACGCAAGGCGGTTCTCTTGAGGGTGAAGGGAGAGGGTTTGAGGTTCAGTGAAGTCATGACTGTGGTTGCCATCTGCTACTTCTCTTTGTCAAGTGACTGACTGATTGACAGACTCGACCTTCAACTCCAGTTGAAGAATTCCACGACTCTATAAAGTATGTCTCTAGGAAGGTGTTATTGATACATCATTCTCGCAGAAGCAAGTCTTTCCACTTACTATAAGACATAGTATCCGTTCCACAGCCTAACTCCAAAAAAGCGTACAGATTTTACTCACCTATTATATCTTGTTCCTTCCCGACATTCTGTCCCAACTTCCTTCCTGAAAATTCTATCCCAACTTCAATTGTTGTCAGATTCATCAAGGAAATATTGCAGCAGCAACTTTTTCTCATGGCAGCCGAAAAAATTGTATGAGCAACTATTCCTCGTTTCGATGGTCAGTATAATCGTTGGAGCAACGTTGATGGATTTTTTTTTTTTTTGAGGTCGAAAGAGTATTGGCAAGATGTAGAAAATGGAAATAGCTGAACCTGCAGGTGGAGTTTCATTGATAGATGCACAAAGAAGGACGGTGGAAGAATCAAATTTAGAAGATCTTAAAGCAAAGAACTCTCTCTTTCAAGTAATTGATCGTTCAATTTTGGAGACAATTCTTTGCAAAGATACTTTCAAACAGGTTTGGGAATCCATGAAGAATAAATATCAGGAAGACAGGGACTGGAGGATGTTACCATTGCGAAGAAAATTCTTCAATCCGTGATACTGAGGTTTAATTACATAGTTTGTACTAATCGAGGAACGTAAGGATATTGACCCTCTCTATTACCTATACTGATGAACTCCAGGGATCTCTGTTAATTCATGAACAGAAACAAAACCGACAAATTAATGAGAAGCAAGCACTGCAGGCAGCGATGAACATAAAAATTGCAGGTCATGGAAAGGGAAAATGGAATGACAACGGCAATAGCTATGGAAACAATACGTACACAAATAAAAAGAGGACCACGATACTAATGACCCTGCGGGAAAAATGAGAGGTCCTGACAATCATCCTTCTAATGGCAGCAAATCAAATATTGAATGTTACAGATGTCATAAATATGATCATTATCGTTCAAGAATGCCAAACAAACCTGAATAAAGAATGAGATGAAATGTCCAACTATGAAGAAAAAGAGGAAGAAATTTCTCTCTTAATGGCGTGTCATGCAAAGGAAGAAACTCACCAAATTTATGGTATTTAGACTCCGGCTGCAGCAATCATATGTGTGGAAATAGTCCATTGTTTTGACTTGGATGAATCTTATTGAAATACTGTAAAGTTTGGAGACAACACTACAATATCCGTCCTGGGAAAAGGAAACGTCAGAGTCTGGACCAAAGAAAACACTGAGATTATCTCTAATATTTTCTTTGTTCCAGATTTAAAGACAAACTTGCTTAGTGCTCTCCAGGTTCAAGAAACAGGATATGAGATAAAGGAGTCTGTCGTATTCAACATTCAAAAGGTTTAATTGCACTAGTCAAGATGACGGAATATCGCATGTTCCCTTTATGTGTAGTAGTGCTCATTCTTGCTTCTCTGCCAAAATGAAAGATGAAGCTTGGTTATGGCATTTCCAATATAGGCATTTAAATTTTGGTGGACTGAATACGCGGAAACACAAAATATGGTAATTGGCCTCAAGAAGTTTGTGAAGAATGTGTTGTTAGCAAATAACATTGTGATCCTTTTCTAACAGGGAAATCGTGGAGAGAAAACAGGCTTTGGAGCTAGTTCATTCTGACATTTGTGGGCCAATAAATCCAACATCTAATTGGTGGTAAACGGTAACTTCATTGACAATTAAAGTCGAAAAATATGGGTTTATTTTCTCCAGGAAAAAAAAAAAAATCTGAAGCTTTTACGGCATTTAAAAATTATAAAGTGCTTGTAGAGAAAGAAGCTTGCAGCGCAAGATGGGTACTTCGCGCTGATCGATGAGATGAATATAACTCACATGAATTTCAGAATTTGAAAATATTTGTGAGGTAAATGGCATCAAAAGGCAACTTACTGCATCCTATACAACTAAATAGAACGATTCGTGCACGAGGAAGAATCGGACAATTTTAAATATGGCGCGAAGCCTTTCGACGAAGAGTGGTATTCCAATATTTCTTTTTTCTTTTCTTTTTTGACCTGAAAGTGGTAAATTGGAGTATATATATTTAGAACAGAAGTTCTTCATTTTCTGTTCAAAATATGACGCCTGAAGAACCTTGGAATGGACATAAACCAAGTGTTGGTCAATTCAAATTATTTGGTTGCATCGCTTATGACCGTATCCCATATGATGAGAAGAAGGCATGATGACAAAGGAGAAAAATGTATTTTTCTTGGTGTTTGTGAACAATCCAAACCTTACAAGCTATATTATCCAATCACCAAGAAAACCATCATTAGTCGGGATCTGATTTTTGATGAAGAAAAGTGTTGGGCGTGGGAAGGTAGTAGTGTCAAGCAGCAAATACCCGACAAACTTTGATGGTGATGAAGAAGAGAAAAACCAGCAATCTATAGAAAATGACAAACCGATTTCGGCAATCATTCAAAGTAGTCCATTTGATCCTCAGAGCTCACCTAAAGCTGAAGCAAATTGTGAACGACCTAAATGTAGTAAAAAAAATAAAAATGGCCTGCATGGATAACAGATTGTGAGGTAACTTGAGTTGATCAATCTTGTAGCCTTTGAAGAAGCTGTCAAATTCCAGTTTTGGTAAATTTTCCATCCATCCATACAACAAATCCACAAATAAAGTAAAAAAAACAGAAGAAATTCATTGTACGAAAGCAAATATTCACAAAGAAACCTTAACAATTCGGTTTCACTGGAAGAAATACGATAATCGGTAGTCAAACCTCAACTAGACGGCAATACCCATCAGCATTACCAGCCCCAACGCTATCAAAATTTGTCACCTTCTTCCTCGACCCATTTTCTCCCTCTATTCTCTCTCTAGACAACATTCTTCTTAAAGATGCGATTTTTCTTTTTCTTCTCGCGCGATTTTGGGAGCTGGTAGGAGAGGACATTTAGCGCTTTCATCTGTCCTTATTTCACAATTTAGCCCAAGTTTTTATTATTATGCTAAGAGAGCCCTCTATTTTCCACACTTCTTCAACTTCCTATTTTTCAACAAAATTTATCATGCATGTAGCCTATGAAAATTTTCCCATATACAACGGCAAAGCGATTCGAACCAGACTAGACTCCACATATCGTCTTCAATCATTTCGAGACACTAATATTCTATGATCACGAATTAGTCCGAATGTTCGACACCTTTTAATAATTTTAGTTTCTTAAGACGAAAGCTCAAAACTTGATATAGTATCAAACATGTTAAGTTCCATCCAATTGTAAATCACTTTATTTCTCAAATGAGCCAACAGTTTATACGAGCATGATAAAATAAATTAAAAAAATATTCAATATATATTGACTTGGATTACTCTTCCTAACAAAATTAATTTATAAGACGACACTTTAAATGATTAAGCAAATATGTTAATTGTGAGCAATTTATTGGTACCTTGCTCATTTTTCTTAATTACTAACCTTTCTTTTGGATATTTTTAAGTGTAGTAATTTTAAGAATATTTTTACTATTAATCCGCAACTTGTTGTCTGAGTAGAAGTTGCATGCAATTTTAGATAAATCATCACTTTCATGTGTTCAAAATTAGATTTTATTTCTCAACTTAGATATGTACGTATAAATAAGCCACATGTACGTTTATTAGTGTACATGACACCTTCCGTACAACTAAATTTGAAGGACTATCATGCGCTTTTTTAATAATTTGAGATCAACTTGCTAGTCAGGTAATACATTGAGGGTCTCGAGGGTAACTGCAGAGAGTAATTAAGGTGATAAACTACTTAAACAAGTGGGTCCCATCTTCATTTACCCACTAACCCTAATTTCTAGGAATTATTAGCCTGAATTGTACGGCTAAAACACTACTTTCTCTATATACCAGTCCTTAAATGGCAGATTCTCTCTCATCTTTGCTGCTTGTCTCACTCCCGCAATTACTACTTTTTCGAATTTTTTTCTTTCTCACAAGCATTCCCTGAAAAAGGAGAATAAAGGCCTAGGGTTTCTACTTTTCCCACATTATCCAAACATCAATTTGCTCAACATTTAGCCTAGGAATCAGCTTGGATTTTGGTGCGGTTGGTCTAACTTTCTTGCCGTGTTGCAATTCTGTATTTATGGTTTTTGGCTTTTATGTGATTTGTGAGCTGTTTGAAGTTGGGGTTTTGAAGGGAGATTCTTCTAGGGGATATTATTGGGGTCAAAAAAGTTGAAAATGTTGTTCTTTTATTTATGGAGTCTGCTTTTCTGGAAACGTACATGTGAAGCAATTTAGATTTTTTTTTTTTTTTGTCAGTTGTACACTGATTTCCCAACTGTGGAGTTCAGTTTATCAAATGCTAGCTTTAGCTGAGTCAACACGGATTTTCTGGATCTTTTACGAACTTTATATATGCCATTTCTTGCCCGGTATCTGTGAATTCATTAACTGGGATTGTTACTTGTGGCAGTAGATAGTGGAAATTAAGTTACATTAAAAGCTTGCTTTATAAATATGGAACTTATGACGTAGCACTATGCTTTTGGTGATATGAATTTATCCCAGCTCTGGTTAAAGGCTATCAATAGCAGAATTTAGGGAATATTGATGAAAATTGAGTTTTTTTAGTGTGGGATTTGGTCTTTATGAATTTATGTTGTAGCTGATTAGTGATCAGGATTTTGAAGGGTTGTTTAAGTGATGGAGGATATTGGGTTGTTTGATCAAGGATGGAAATGGTTGCAATCAAAGGATTGTTACTCTGTAGCGAGAACAACTGCGAGCTGTTTGAGGGACAAGATGGGGATATTTATGGAACGACATTGGCCCATGGTTTGCTGTGGCTGTGCGAGATTTGGGAGAGGTCTGCTGTTCTTGTTGGTTTACTGGAAGAATTGTTTCGTTACTGGCTTCCAGTCATTTATTGGGCTGGGTTCAGCAGCTCTGCTTGTCATTATGTGGAGTTTCTTTCTCAGCTTGACATCAATGTGGTGTCTCCTGTATGTGCTTCTTAGTATGGTATGCCTTTGAGTCTTTCTGATTCTTGTCTTTGGAGCTTTTTTTTCCTCACTTTGTTACTTATTTCCTTCAACTGCAATTTTAAAACAGCAGGATCTGCTTTTGCATTACATGATGTTGCCAGGACTTGATTAGTCTTAATTTTTGTGCTTTGGTTCAAGTACTTGACAAAGTCCACGGGGCAACCACTGTACCATAATTTTTGGATAAAATATGAAAATGTTTAAGATAACGTAAATTTATGTATTACAGAATTAAAGATTCCAAGAAACATCAATTTAAATGTTATTCAATAGTAAATTTGGTAGATAAAATGACGAAGTTAAAAAATAAGATCCTTCGCTAGTACGGTTCAATTTAAATGTCAATGGTTGGAAGCTTTTTATATAATTTTTTGAATTAGTTGTTATTCATGCTTCACAAAACTGCTTCTGCTATCACCACAGTTCCAAATCAAGGTATTGGTGGCCATCTTGGAGTGAGACTGTTCCATATTGGACATGGCATATGTGATCTGTTTTGGCTGATGTGCTCTAGAGAGTTAAGAGGCATGAATTCCTTTTTTGGAAAATAATGCATGAAGGAGAAAAACCTGATACAAAACCTTATATTAAGTAAGACAACATAAGATTGATTAACATGTCACACAATATGTAAATGGCATGTGCTGGTGCTACTATACGTTTTCTACTAATCTAAAAGGAAGATAATGAGTCCAATATGATTCTAGTGAACTTTACCATATTAAATAGGACAGAAACTATCTTGCATATGAGTATCTCCTTTGTTGAACAACGAAAACATCCTGCATACTGTAGCATCCATTTCTCACCTGTTGAAGTAAAAAACCACACGGAAATTAGAGAAGCAATAAACATCTTTTATTTATTAAAAGCAGAGCACCCAAATCATTCTAATTTAGAAAAGAAGTTTTGTATAGTTTTGCCCTTGAGCTTTTCAGAACTACAATACATCAGTTTAAGCTGTTCTTGAAGATGTTTGTTTCGTTAACATGCTATCCAATTCCTTCTAGATTTTGGATAAATTTATTTTCTAGAACACCCCCTATGATGAGCCCTGTGTAGCGATTATATTGGCTGGTGCAGTGCGGATAGACAATTTATTTTGCATTGTATAGCTGACTTAAAGGTGGACACTGTAAATACTTTTGATGAGCCTTGTCCAATCATTACGATTGCATGGTATGATTTATTCTTATACTTAAATATGATTTTTTTTTCTTTTAAATGTTAGTTGGGTTCTATACTCTTTTTTTTTTATTTTTTATTTTTATGTTAGCATGAATTTATTTGATGTGCTGGAGAATTTTATCCTATATTCGTAATCATTTTCAAAGAAATGATGCTCCTGCTGAAGTTATTATAAAGTCTCTCATTTAGCATGTTGAGAATCATTCTAATAGTTCCATATATGTTTCCAGGGAGCTGCTGGGGTTGCAGTTAAGTATTTAGGCTACACTCCTGGACTTTATATTGTGGGTTTGTTTGCCATTTTAATTTTGTGGATGTATGCTAACTTTTGGACAGTGGGTACATTATTCATACTTGGAGGTAATTGTCGTTCTCTTCTTTTAATTAATATGCTTGCACTTTTGGCATATTGTGTATTATAGCAAAAATTATGATAGTAATAATTTCACTAATGCTTGAAGGATGAAACATATAAGTTTTGGATTTTAGGCAAGTGGTTTCTGTGCACCATCCACCTACTTGTCATCTTACTCTTATTTTAGCTTATCTTACTTTTACGATTGAATGTTGAGAATTTTGTGTTTCTTTTGATTTACATTTTACAAGTATGTCTCTTGCAACCTATTCAATTTGAATAATTAAAATTTTTGAAATATTTTTTGGGTAAATAGCACTAGGGTCCTGAACTTTTGAAACCTTGTGACGATAGGATCCGAAATTTTAATTTCTAGCACATGAGGTCCCAAACCTTTCAAATGAAAGCGTCCAAGGTCCTTTTGTGACGGAAAACTCTGAGTTAGACCGATAAAAAGTCAAATTTCGAGGAAAATGACTATTGTACTCATAGTTTGATTTAAAACATATAAATAAAGTAAAAAAGGGAAAAGAACAAAACAAAAGAAGAAAAAGATAAAAAGAAACCAAACATTAAAGAAAAAGAAAAAAGAAAATAAAATGGAAACAAACCAAACCCCAACCCGACACATCCCCTCCTCCCCTTGTATCCTGGGGATATCCTCTTAGGGCGGCAGCTGCGAAAAACAGGAGGAAATTCCCATCTCTCATATACACCCACCCTCCTCTTGCCACCTCCATCCATCATAACTCTCTCTCTCTCTCTCTAAAACCATATAGCTCCTAAGGAAATTGCGGTGGATTATAACTAGGTATCTGATGTTTAGAGTGCTGGAGCTATTCTTACATTCTACTTAGTAGAATGCCACTCCTTTGGTGGAAAACCAAATCAAATATCTTTGATGATGTACGAGCTGCATCACATTTATTAGTGGGTTTGGCAAAACCCCCTGAAACGTTGCCCATGCTTTCTCCTCTTGAAAAAGCTTGTGCAAGGATGAACCTGACTGCATGCATGACATCTTGCTTAAGATAGCTACATAGATGAAAATGGTGTAGTTACCTGGGTGAGCTGATTTCTTTGCTTCGATTTTTCACGACCAATTTTGCAAATCTCTCTTCTAATTGTATATCTTCATTTCCCTTTTTGAGGGGAAAATACTATGGGGTTTTCCCCTGGTTTGTGAGGCCGAGGTGATTTCCCCCTGGTTTTCACTATCGCCAAAGCAAAACCAGAGGGAAATGCCCTTGGTTACACGGGAAAGGGGTGGGGTAGGTTGCTTTTTCAATTTTTACTTTTCATTTTCTTAATTCTTTTTTTTTTTTT
>CAIGRN010094507.1:0-21543 GCA_903798345.1 Fraxinus anomala | reverse complement strand
TCATCAAAATCCTTTGAAAGATCTATTTTAAAACTAAAAAATCTTCAAGAAAGTACAACTTATTAGGCTACTTCAAATGACCCATAAATGTTGTAGGATTGGTCGCCTCAATTGTGGTGTCAATAATTCACTTCACTCATCGGCTAAGGCTTATGAAGTATAATCCAATAAAAAATCGATTTAATATCATTGCCCAGAATTTATTGAGTATCAAACCCTAACAACCTTGAAACAAACCTATAATACACTACCTTTACTAAAAATTTTGTAACGACTACCAATATAAAGTGACAATTGTATTTAAAATATTTTCTATTGTTTATGCACAAATCAGTTTGCATATATGGAATAAAGTTGATCCATAAGAATTTAATGACCAATTAAGGAATAACATTCGTGATAGACATAAAACTTGATATTAAAATCAATAAAATACGCTTTAAAAAAAAAAATCAATAAAATACTACAACTGGAGAATAACATTCCTAATGGAGATAAGTTGGGGCTATTTGTGCAAAATTTTCTTCTATTTATTTAAAGATTCATTATAGTCAATGTCCCTAAACTTTGACTCTTTTCATAAATTTTGTTCGATTTTGTTTTAATGTGTGTTTGGTTGAGATTAAAATTAAATTTTTAGTGGATTGTGATAGAAGTTTTTGAAATATGTGGTTACAAAGATGTGGAACCTATGAAAGATGTGGTTAATATTGATTATTTGATTTTAATTTAAATTAAAATCAGATTTTAAAGACAATTTATTAACTCTTTTTGTGAAAATGTGAACCCCAATCTTAAACAAATTAACAGCTTTAGTCATGGATTAGAAATGAATAATTATATTACACCATGGTTTCCACCACATTTTAATCATAACTAAAGTTCTCAATTTTTTATTTTTGCTTTTATATTTCCACCTTTTTTCATTATAATTTTTATTGAAACTTGAATTAATTTGCATATCTTATCTTTAATGACCGTTTCTATCCAAATATTATGTTAGAATAGAAAAAAATATTCTTAATCCTTGCTATCCATTTTTTTTTTACCATAATTAAGGACAAGATTTATTAATTAATAACGTTTGGTGCAATTAAAAAGATATGATTAAAATTTAAATCGAAGTTAACAATTATTTTTAACTACATATTTCATTAGATTCATATATTTTCAACTATATATTTCATCAATTTTTATCAAAATTAATTAAAAATATAATTTTAATCTCTATCAAACATGAATATAATATATGACAAAAGTACAATAAAACTATTGGACATAAATAAATTAAAAACCCTATTTGCAACCAAACCTAAAAATAAAAAAACACAATAATTTATATAAAGAACAAAAATTTAATTGCCTTTTGACCTGTATATATCTCCACTTTCCATGCTCAAGAATTCGCATAATTTCGCAACGCACTGGAAATGCCCCCAAGAAATCGCATCTTGGTGCAATGTCCTAAATTGCACGGGCTCTCAATCCTTGAAGCCCAATCGGACTCAATCTGTCCATTTTCAGATTTGAATGAAGTCAGTCCAATGTTGCTGCAGCACGTGGCGGTTGATCCGGTGCGTTTGTATTTCGCTGTAGTAATATTGTCAAACGTGAAGGGCATTTGTGGAATTCAACGCTTCGGTGCGTCTACTTAAGCAGCGTTTGATCTAGGGTTTCTTTGATGTGGCTTTTTCCTTCTCTTCTTTCTTGTTATTTTATTTTTCAAAATTTTGGTTCCTGATTCAATCTTTCTTCTACAGAGGTGATGTGAAATCTAACTTGGAAATTTCATTGTGAACAAATTTTACAAGTTCAAAGGTGAGATCTACTTGGGTAAATGGTTTGTTCATTTTTTTTTTTTGGATGGATTCCTCACAAAGTAAAATAGTGTATTCAAATTGACAATGAAATTATTTAATTTAATATCAAAACTCCATTATGACGTTGTTTAAGCTTGGTTTCTTGAAAAATAAATTTTGTAATAGCGATGTTTTGAAAAATATGTTAAAAATATAAAAAAATTTGATTTATACATAAAATTATCTTATCGAGAGAATGTATAAGTGAATGTGATTTTAGGATAAAGTGTTTAAAAAACTGAGGTCAAAGGGCCATGTATTGATTTTTCTAGTGTTCATTTGGTTATATCCTTTTAAATATTATAAAGGTAAAGCAATGAAGAAATTTAAGTTCTATTTGAAAAGAATTTATACATGATTTAATTTATAAATATATAAAAAGGAGCGACAAATAAGTGTGTATTATTTATAGTTTATTTGACCCCATTTTTTTTAAAATGCAATATTGAATAGTGTTTTGACCTTATTTTTATTACACATTTTTTAATAAAATAATATTTTATAAAAATTCAAAAATTTTCTTTATTTTTTAATTATATATTTTTCATTAATACATTATTTAAAAATACTTTTTTTTTTTTTTCAAAAATCCCTGAATATGTTGATGAAAATTAATTTTGAATATTTATAAATTTGATGAAAATTAATTTTGAATATTTATAAATTTGGCTAAATAGAGAAAATGTTGCTCAAGTTTGTTCAAATATTGTTTATCTAACATATTTGATATTTTTATTTTTCATCATCCTTGTGTATAACATTCTTTAGCCCCTGTTAGACAATAATTAAAAATAGTTTATTTATTATTTTTTTATTTTTTAGAAAATGAGTTTTGGAATCGTGATTTTATTTGAAAATGTGTGGTTAAAAAGAAATAAAATATTTTAAATTTACGTGCAAAATATTTTATTGTGAGAATATGTGATTGAAAATGAGTTTGGAAAGAGTTTGTTTTGAATGATTGTCAAACAAAGGCTTATTTTGAATATTCTATTAGATGTAGCAATTACTCGAATAGATATAAGGCATATTTAGCAAAACTTTTATTAGGCCCCTTTTTGGCTCCCATTATTTGAGATTATAATTTTTTGAATAATTTTTTTTTAAGAATGTGTGCTTAAAAAAAAAAAAAATTTTTTTTTTGGATTTAATTGTAATATTATTTTATTAGAGAATGTGTGGTTAATAAGAAGAGATAAATAAATTATAATTTTAATGGAGGTTAAACGAGGGCTAGATTATAAACTTTTCCAAATGTGTACCTATAATGACATATCTTCCATTCTCTAAATTGGTTGGAAATAATATTTAACCTATTTGACAACTACTAAAATGAGATTTTTTTTAGGAAATTGAATTTTAGAATAGTGTTTTTTTTGAGAATGTGTGATTAAAAAGCTGGAAAAAAATTTGAATTTATATGCAGAATATTTTTATTGTGAGAATATAATAATTGAAATAAATTTGAGAAAAATAGAGTTTTTTTAATGATTGTCAAACATGGCCTTAAAGTGCATTTGAGATTTGTTTATCATATTTGTAGGACCCATGAATTGTGTAGATAAAATGTTGTTTGACCAAAAGAGTGTAATCTAAATACTTGTCAAATGTGAGCTTAGTTTGTTGTTGATTATAACAATTTATAATTCTACTTGTCTACGATATTTATATCAATAAAATATTTTAAATTTGTGTAATCAGTCAAGTATTATATTAATTTAGTGTCTGTTTGGGTGCCATTAATTCATGCAAAATGCATTTTCCCATCAAATCAAGCATGCGTAGCCTTTCAATGTGGGAGCGTTGTATATTTCTTAGTCCTTTTCCAATTTTACCCCCATTTGCACACCTGTTCTTGATGCATATTCTCCAAATTCATGCATCAATTGTGTGACTTTTCAAACACTTTTCAAGCATTAAGTGGAAAAGCACCTGCAAATCATATGATACAACAATTGAGTATTGTTGATCGCGTGTTAGTGGAAAAGCAACAGATAAAGTGATTCTGGCATTCTATAAAAAATCCTGATTGTAGATCTCAAATGAACATCGATTATGTGTTGATGAATTCAGGGAAGTTACAATGAACATCGATTATATTTGATGAAAAATCTTTATCATAGCTTCAATGGACCTATGATCTTCTGCCCATTCGAAGTTGGTGGGAAGAATTAGAGGATTCACTGATGGATAAATTTTTCCTATTAAAAGTGATTGTCATAGATGAGAAAGCTATTGCTATAGATAAATGTTGATGTGGGAATCAGATTCTAGATTTGCCATGAAAAGAGATTCCATGATCTCTGTTGGAAGGAAATAATAGGGTGCAATTTGATATCCTCGAAAAGTGGGCTATCTCGAACCAAGGAATTGGCTAGAGCTAAATCAAGCTTTTAGAGTTAAAACACAAATGGCACAAATAAATGCAACCTATTCTCTTAAGCGAAACCTATGGTGGCACCAGAAACCACCATTTGTTTTCAGCATTTGACTGATGTCGAGCTAGAAGCCAAGTGGGACATGGGACTATGTTTTCGGTGTGACGAAAACTACACAATTAGGTTACTGATGGAAAAATCGAGCAATATTGGTGATGATATTAAGTGAGAAAGCATGCAATTTTGAAGACAACAATGTCAGGGACATTTAACACAATTGAGCTCTACATTAATTTAGTTTTGGGGTTGACATATGAAAACTAAGAAAGATATTAAACACAAGATGGTATAATCTTCGTGTTCCATTTGATTATAGGGCAACACACAAGTTTATTCTAGTGTACTAAGAAGTGTTGTACGTGGGAGCATCATGAACACCATGTTAATGTTAGCAGATCCATTGAGTAATTATGCCTACTTTAGTAGGCTGAACATCCATTTTTTCGCTTCGATTGTGGTTGGTTCTTCGACTGCACGGTTTTCCTAGATCCCAATTTTCCCATAACTAATGGAAGAAACAATAGTTGTGGTGAAGAAGCAACTTAAGGACATAATTGGAGCTGTGTGGGAAAGGATGGAGAAGATGCTTCAGAAATTGGATGAAGACAAACTCGCAAATACATCAAAATTGAAGGGAAGAGACTCAAGCCAAATTGTCCTTTGGAAAACTCTATTATTGTTTATACATCGCAAGGCAAGTATGGGAAATCTGTGAGTTGCTAACACTATTTGCACTGTGATGTGGGCAATATGAAATGCTCGTATTCCATGGTGAATATCTGGAGGATTAGCTATTTGCGACAAAGAAATTCCTTACATTGAATCGAATTTTGAAATAGGAAAAATTGGAGGTGACAATGATTTTCTTGGATAGTGAAGCATTGATGTGGTTCCTAATTTGATTTGGGATTGGCCAAAAGTAAATTCGCTTTTGCTTGAGAGAATTATCGATTGGTGACCAATTTTCCCATTCAAGCACCTTAATTCCGAACTCCAATTGAAATTGAAAAAAGAAAAGGGCCTTTGATTTCGAAGTGGCAAGAAATACATGGTAGGCTATTTGTGTAAAAATAGAGAGCTATAAATGTTGTTAGTGACAATAAGACATGTTGGGGATATAAGATGCAAACTTATGGACTTACGAAATTGAGCAAAATGAAATCGGAGATACGGTGGAACTTTCAGTTAAGCAGTGGGTGGGTTAACGATGCAAAATAATGAAGATTCGAGGGCAGATTGCGTAATGAGATGTCATGATGTTGATTGATTGTTGTGTAGTTAAATGTGATGATGGATTTAATTGGTGCCCGTGGTTTTCTTGAATATCATATTGAAGGTCGTACGTTGACTGTGTATGTTCACTAGCTTTGTTGGACTGAAAGGAGATTGTCTAGACAGTATTTCGAGTATCTATTATTTTTCAATTGTCACCTTGAGGACAAGGTGAATTTTGGGGTATGGTATTGATAGCACCCGCAAATCGATTTACATATCCACCGCATAGCACTTCATTGCGTTAGAGCTTGTGTGTTTGTTAGTTCACAACTTGTTTTTTGGTGATTAATGGAGAAGATGAGAGAGTGAAATTGAGGAGAGAAGCAGCCTCTCGAATGATATCCATTTGCTGTAATTCAATATAGATTTGTTCACATTCAGTAGCAATCCATCATCATAGATTTGCACGGTTTCATTTCGTCATCGTGTGTATTTGCACGGTTTCATTTCGTCATCGTGTGCTCCATCTGTATTAATTCATATTCCAACAACACTATCATGTACCTACCAGGATATAAAATTGTAATTGTCCTTTATAGGTCTAACCCATTATGAAACCCTAAAGAACTTTCACTTGTTCATTTCATGAAGAAAGATAGCAAAATCCAATCATCGAGTTATGCAAGGACAAGATGTATGTAACATTAGGGTGCAAAGATTAGGACAGTAAGATGGATATGTGACCATGCTAAAATGAATAAAATAAGTAACAAGGAGTATGCACTAACAAGTAGGGGTAGATTTAGATTGAAGTGATTGGTGAAAAAAGATTCAAATAGTTCACTTCAAGTTTCTTGGAATAAGAGCTTCATGAACAGTTCAATAAACAAGTCAAACACAAATAACACCTTGGGCATAACTTATATCAACATACTTAATGTTAGTATCTAAATTTTGATTTTTTTTTTAACCGTCACAAAATATAACTTAGATAGATTGCCTTAATTTTTAACAATATAAATAGTTTTGCTTTCTACTGTTGTAGATTCTTGAAGAAATGTCATTTTCAAGAAATTTTGTTTTCTAAATATTGTTTCATGTAGTCATTCCGAGTTTAAAGATTAAGACTTATCTCCTTCTCGTCATTGTACCTATAGATTGCCATAAACACGAGTATTCTTGTTTAATTTATGATGTTCAATACTTCCTAAAATGAGTTGTCCTCATATAGAACACAAACATTTTTTCACAGGTCCCTTTTTTTTTCTCTTTATCTTTCCTGTAGTAGTATAGTTCTTTAGGATTTCAAATAATTTAAGAATTCCAGTCAAAATATGAGTTCTTGGCAACTTTTAATATGATACCAGTTCTGTTGGACAAATAATGAGAATTCAATTAATTGCCCTCGCAAATTTGTCTTATTGACTTGACTTGCTAGATTAAAGTATATTGTTCTCCTACTTCACTTACCTTTTTTTCTCATTTAGCAACATGTGTAATTCCTTTAGTAACAATATTTTCTTTTCATACTTGTAGCAGTATATCCTCATATCTAGTTTGATTTTCTGTTCTTTATAACTCCAATTTACTGTAAGACATTTTTCTTACTTTGCTGATTCCTTATAAAAGTCCCTTTTCCTAATTTTAGTGACTCTCCAAAATGCTTCTTAGTTTGAAGGCAATTAGCCTTGTGATTTTGAAATTCCAGTAGAATTATTTTGCATGGATGCTCGTGACTGTCTAATTTTCACTTTAATATGTTTATGTGGAAGTTTGCCATATTTTGTTGATTTTGAAATTATTACCTGTGATCTGTGTATGAGATCTCTGATTTGTGTTCAGTGGATGTATGATACAGTGCAATAGTTAAGCCATCATGGTCAAGGGAAGCACTCTGCCTTTCAAAGTTGGACAGTTAGCTGAGGCAAGGACTTTTGAGAAGGGTTATCTTGGTGCATGGTTTCGATGCAAGGTATTATTAGGTGTGAAGTCTAATAAATATGCTCAAGTAATATGTCCAATATTTTGTCTTGTAATGTGTGCTGTAAACACTGTTATAAGAGTTGGACCAGTCAGCCTGTCGCTGGTGAAACGGCTAGCAACTTGATCCGGTTGAATATAATGGATTTAGTAACAATGGAAGCCGACAATCTTTTCACATTTCTAATAAGAACTGGTGACCTGCTTTGAAAAAATCAGATAAGCTAGAATGTTGTAGTTAAGGTTTTAACCTTCTATTTTTTGCTTAACATTCTTCCCTGAGACCTCAACCACTGTGCTGACTTGTTGGTCTTTGTTACAGACCTTTACCAAAATTGTATTAAATTATCATTTTATCATACATTAAAAAAATATCAACTATTATTTTACTCTCTCTTACTTCAATCTACATTTTAGAACATAGAAAATTCATGTTGGCCAAGTACAAAATTTCACAGAAAAAAAAGGTTCGCTAATTTTTAATTATGAAATAACTATTTTAATGTCTTTTCAGTCATATTTAGATTTCATCTTTTAGAATTGAATTTTTATTAAACTTTTGATCCAACAATGACCTACCGATTGAACCAATGACTTAGTGACCCTTGTATTGACTGGGTTAATTGGCCGGGCTAGGTATGATAACTATGGGTGTCAATGCGTAAAATATTTTAAGAATATGTAAAGTGGCAAAAATACTAAATTAGCTAGGACATATACCGTGTGAGTTAATTCATGGTAGTTTCATTTTTATATTGATCAACATAAAATGGTTTATTTCGATTCTGCCATGACTGTGGCTTGTCTGGCATGTACCTGAATTATATGCTTTCATTTATCATAGTAATGTGATACAAAATAATGATGAAATTGTTGTTTTCTTTGTTCTATAGATTCTTTCATCTTGACTCACCTTTTTGACAAGCATAACTGAAATTTAGCTGTGAATACCGTGGAAACTTTGCTTTCAATGATCGTCGTTTTATTGGTTTACCCTCCTATTGTTGCACCTCTATTTGTTGACATATATTCTCATTTGTTTCATCTATTATCTCAGCATCCTCATTCTTTATTTGCTCTTTCATCTATTATCTTAGCATCCTCATTCTTTATTTGCTCATCTTATTGATATTTTGTCCTTTAGTAAATTAAATTTAGTTCCATAAAGCATAATTAGTCTAATAATTGTTTCGTAGAATTGCTTTTTTACTTCATGGGCATCACTTGATCACATAGAATCCCTGTTGCACTTGTCATTTTGTTCGATGTGCTCTAGCAGCATTATATCCTCTTCAAGACCACTTTCCTTGTTTAAAATCGGAACTAGATACTTGCATAATCACACTTGGACAACACAATCCTATATAATGACTTCAATATCTTCTATATTCCTATTATGATGAAAATGACTTGCTACCTATCGTGTTTTAGTTTTATTTAATCTATAATCTCTAAATTTCAAAGTGTTTCTCGAAAATTCTAACAGAAGATTTATTCACCTCCTTGTTTTATCAACTAAAACTATTTCAACTGCGAAAAACATATATTAAGTCCCCTGTTAAAACTCATTTTTACTCAAATTCATTTCAACCACTCATTTCATGGGATTCACAACTTTTTTTTGAACTTTTTAACCACATATTTTATCGAAACTTTTATTAAAATCTACTAAAAATATATTTTTAAACTAAACCAAACATGGGCTAAAACACACCATCTTGTATGTCTCATATATCCATCCATGACTAAAGCAAAAAAATGACTTTTGGGCAACCGTCACACAATCTCATGGTAATAGAAAATTTAAAGTTATTATAGCCTCTAATCTATGACACCCTCGTGATTGCTCCATCTTACATATCCTTGGTATTGTTCTGCGTGGACTAAAACTATTGCCCCACTAAAGTAGATCAACATTTGTCATTTGAGTTATATTCATGTTTGGAGTCTTTGGCTTTCTGGAATAGGCATGCTCATACTTCTAAAACACGTGGATCTGTCTTTAGACTTTCTTCTTTGTTGCCCAGCCTTAAAGAAGCTTTATCCCCAAGAGCAATGTGATCCCAATAGAACATATTAAGAGCATAAAGGGTATACAAATAATGATGACATGGTGTGGCATAGTCAGGTTTGATTTTAATCAAACTTTCGGAAGATGTAGCAATGGATTGAAATGTGTAACCAAAATGAATTCATTAAGCCGACCCCAAATTATTTGGTTTAATGTCTACTACTGTCGTATGAAAATAACTAATCATGTCTCTATACCCTAAAATGCCACATAATGGAACAAGTGTCGAGGCTAGGTTAACTTATTAAGATTTTCCATTTGTGGTTAGATTTTCCGTTTTGGTTAGATTGTATTTTTGTTCGAGAGATTATAGATAGTGAGATTGCCTGCATTGAACTTGAGTGGACGTCCTTCATATCTGACGTCCTTTCAAATTTTGCTAAAACTAGAGTTTTTGGATCTATAAAATTTCTCTTTTCTGTTTATTTTTTTTAAAAAAGAAGAAGTTGTTTTGGAATGATCTTTTGGTTCTCATCACGTCCCTCGTCCCAAAAGCCTCATGTTAATCAGGCTGCTCCTGGATTAGTTGCCAATTAAGAAACTGTAAACCTACTGAAAAGGTCAGAACTCAAGCATAAATATAGACACTGTCAAGCTTTTACTAGTAATGTCTTATCCTAAATCCTGACCATTGGGACCATTAAGTTTCATCAGGGAATAAAGGCCTTTGGATCACAAGAAATAATTATTGGGGCGGTTAAACTTCCATACATGATGATTGATTTAGTGCAGCACTTCATTAATACTTAATTTGCACCTTGTTGCTTTAACCTTGAGTGTCATCATAGTTAGACTCCAATTTCAATATAATAATGTAGCCAAACCCTGAAATTCTTTTTTCTCTTTATTTATTATTTTTTAATTTCTTGATTTATTGCATATATTCAAGTGCTAATACATGTAATATTGCAGACCTGCCTTTTTTATGAGAAGCGTTAATCCTGCAAAGATGCAAAATATTTCTTGTATTTATGTATCTTCTCTCTTCATAATCAGATAAGAAAGATCGGCTCAAGAAAAGGGCGTATTGGACAAGTCTTTGTAGAGTATTTAGACTATGAAGGTCCAGGTAAATCTTTGACTTGAGCTTAATGATTTGGCTACAATAAATTGTTGTATCACCTGATCTAAAAGTTTAAGTTGTTAGAGAGGACTAAATGTATAATTTCTATGTATTGTTTTCAACACGTGTCTCTTGTGTTGCCATGTTCTTTTATTTTCATCAAAATCTACCACGCACATAATTTCATTAAAATAACGGTGTAGAAACTTGAACTCAGGACCTTTACGTGCACTGATACTATATTGATTTTTGAGATTCCATCTTAAAAGGTTAATATTGTTAAAAGTTGGATCTTTACCCATTATATGTTGGTTATTTATTTTAGCTATAACCAACATAGGCCTTAATATGCCATGCAAGATGGTGACTTGTTTGAGAATATGATTAAATTGCTCGTTTGAGCTTTAGATAGATCGAATAATTCATATGAGCTTGTCGGGCTCTAATATCATGTTGAACCATTTGATTTACAAAAATAAGTTGTTAGCGAGGAACACATATCATATAAATATTTAAATTGGTAGTAGATTATGTGGATTTCTACTTTAATAGAATGCCAATGTTTCTTATTGTTAAGAGTTTACATTCAAAAGTAAATTAACATTGTGATTCGAATAGTGCATCAGGGTTGAGCATGCACGTTTTTCTATATGCACATTATATGTGTAAAGAGATTTGTGGTGAAGTACGATGTTATTAAGTCATTAAATTTTTTTAGCATCTTACATTGAGTGGATGTATGATACAAGTGTTAAGCGTAGATGACTAATAAATATCTATTCATTAGAAGATATTGAAAGCTAATCCGCTTAGAAGCCACTTGGATCAATTATACATGCCAGGATCAAAGTTTTTGACATAAGATCTCGTGCTTACATTATAATAATGTGCATTAACAAAAAATTAATTTGGCCACCTAAAGACGTGAACCAATACCCTAGTTGTTTGTTACATTATGCTTATGAAAGAGCTACAAGGACAAATGTAGAGACCTCGGCAACAATTTCCTTTCGGGAATGGTAAATTTTGCTGTCCCTAAAGTTAAATGTATTAAAAAAACACTGTTTTGAGCCGTGCCAGAAAGAAAAAGAAGCACAGAACCAATCTGTAAAACTTGTTTTAATCATATAAATTGGAGATCTCTGAAACAAGAACCACTTCTGGGTTTTGAACAGTCTGGAGATTTTCAGTGCCTTTGAACTATAATTGCTTGTGACATGGCCATGATACTTTTTAGTTCTTTTTCATTGCTTTATTTCTGTAATGTGGTAAAATCCGTTGTAGTAGAGTGATTTTTGAACTAGGAGTAAGATGACTGTGTGACGAAATTGAAGACTGATTCATTTACTTTTTCATTATCTTTATAATTTATCTTGGCAGTTTTTTCATGTGTAAAATTATTATATCTGATATCCTTGCATTATCCATCTTTCTAGAACTGAACGTTATTGTTTGACTTCGCATAAATATCTTAGGTGAGATTTGAAAAGGTGAGTATTTGACTAACTTATCATTTTTGCTGTCAAACTAGAGGTCCAGAATCTTTGTTAGTGGTTCATGTACTTTAATGAATGTAATTTTGGAAAGGAGATGTCTATTTTAGGAAGGGAGACATTTTTTCTTGATGACCAAAAAAGGTAATGGGATCATTTAATCCAGGATGGTAGGAACATGTTTCAGGATTACGAATGTTTGATATTTTTAGTTCATGATGGCAGATGTATGTCAAAAGCAGAATCCGATTCTTGCTACGTATCTTTTGATATTATGTCCAGATGTTAAATGATGAATATTGATTATAATTAGGAGTTCCATGAAGAGGCAAAGTGCATTTCCTTTTATTTCATAAGTGACAATCTTGATTGTAGCATTATTGTGTTTGAAAAGAAGTTTTTGTTTTCATGTCTACAGAAAAAGAGTGGGTGAAGCTATATGAGGTACCTGTTCATTACAGTGGAAAGCCGAAAAAGGAACAAAATATATTGATGTTAAGGCCGCCCTATCCACCTGTCGACCATGAAAACCAAATACCTAATGTCAATGATATTTCAGAAGTGACGGTAATTATGGATGATGCATGGAAGGTGGGGAATTTGGTTGATGGGTTGGATACTGGTTGCTACTGGTCCGGAAGAATAATAGAGTTATTAGATGATGGCAAGGCCAAGGTAATATTTTAAGTGGTTTTATCTTCTGCATTGACTGTTGAATTGATAACTTCAATCTCTTATGAGTAGCTAAAATTCAGTTTCAGCCGGAGTGTAAACTTGAAGAAAGACTAATCTTGGCATAAGAAAGCTTTTCTTGTCTCTTGAATTGATTACTATATATACCAGGTTGAAATTGTGAATTGTAGAGAATACTCTTTAATTCTCGATGAATAATTACACCCTAGTTACATCCTTTTATAGTATACAAAATAGGTTAAATAAACAATATTCCTAAATCAATGCTCTAATTTCCTAAAATCTTTCCTAATTACAAAAATTATAGTTTTCCTAAATTGACAATGCTAATAGGGAAGACAGAATATTGCCACAAGTACGAGATTTTATCACCCCCCCCGAAGTTGGATTGTAGATATTGATTATATTCAACTTGTAAATGAAATCATAGAATTTTGATTGGGGTAGACCTTTCTGCAATTTGCTCCTGTGTGGGAACATATGTCGTGAAAATAGTCCATTTTTCCACCTTTTCTTTGATGAAATGTCTGTCCACCTCTATCATGTTGGACTGGGTCGAGAGAGATGTTAATAGTAGCTTTATTATCACAATACAGTTTAATTGGGAACTTTATTGTAATATGTAGCTCTTTTAGGAATTTCTTCAACCATAATCCTTCACGTATTCCTTGTTCTATGACACTGAAATTTGCTTCAATACTACGTCTGGCAACTATGTTTTGCTTCTTCGTGTTACTAGATTTCCTCGTACAAAAGTATAATATCCGGTAGTTGATCTTCTATCTTCTGTGGAGCTTGCCCAATCTGCATTTGTGAAGACTTCTACATCTTTCCTTTCATTCTTTTTGAAGAATAATCATTTTCCTGATAAACCCTTAAGATATTTGAGTATCTTATAGACGGCTTTTAGTTGAACTTCCTTTGGAGAGTGCATATTTTGGCTTATCATGCTAACTACAAATGCAATGTCAAGTCTAGTATGTGACAATTAGATTAGTTTACCTACTAGTTGTTGATATCCGTCTGTCTATTGCACTACCAGTATTCTCAATTTTATTCCCCACATCAACTGGTGTATCACTTGGTTTGCATCCAAGCATTCCTCTTTCAGTAAGGAGGTCAAGAACATACTTTCTCTATGAAACTCCTAGCTACTTCCATTCCTAAGTGTATCGCATTTGTCCCTGAACTTTTACTTCGAATTCAGTGGCTATATTATTCTTAAGCATATCCATTTCCACTATGTTATCTCCTGTCAAGATTATATCATCAACATATACAATTAAGATTGTCTTAGTCCTATTATCAAACTGTCGGATAAATAGTGTGATCTGACTTGCCTTGTTGATATCTTAGTCTCTTCAGTACTTTTGCAAATCTGTCAAACCATACTTTAGGTGACTGCTTTAGTCCATATAAGGACTTCTTGAACTTGCATACCCGATTCCTTTCGTTTACCTTGCAAAAACATGGTGATATTGTCATGTAAACTTCTTAAAATTCTCCATTTAGAAATCCATTCTTAATATCGATTTGTTGGAGATGCTAATCCAAGTTTGCTGTTAATAACGAGTACTCGAACTGTATTTAATTTTACCACATGTGCAAATATTTCTGTGTAGTCAATGCCATAGGTCTGAGTGTATCCTTTTACAACTAGTCAAGCTTTATACCGTTCTACTATTCCATCCGCTTTATATTTTAAGTTGAAGACCATTTGCATCCAACTGGTCATTTTCCTCTTACCAAATCTATTACTTCCCAAGTTTAATTTTTTTTCCAATACTCGCATTTCTTTCATTACTGTTTCTTTCCATTTTGGAATTTTCAAAACTTCTTGAATATCCCTTTGAATTTTGGTACTGTCGAGGTGAGAGGTGAAATTACGAAATCATGTAAATAGAGCATTATATGACATGAACTTTGAGATACGGTGGAGAGTATATGACCGAGTTTGTTTTCTGAGTGCGATAGGTAATGTTTGATGATTCTTGTACATTTGTGGTGTCATGAGACACTGGAGCTATCATTAGTTCCGACTTTCTTGATGCTTCAGGCGTGAGGTTCTCCTTGTGCCTTGGTTTTGCTTTCCTAAGTAAACAAGTATATCCTTGCCACCTTGTTTTTCTGCAACTCTCCCTAGATTCAAGTTTCCTCCTGTAAAATAGCATAGAGGGACTAGGTGGTATGATAGGCATAGATTCCAGAAGGAGAAGATCTAAGTTTAGCTACCGATCTTCACTTAAATTCTCTCCCCGAAAAGATGTTTTGTGGTAGTATGGGGTATTTTCAAAGAATGTGACGTCAAGATTAACAATGACCCTTTTTGTGGAAGGATCATAACATTTGTATCCCTTCTGAGTGGGAGAATATCCGAGGACACATTTAATAGCTTGAGGTTCGAGTTTATTTTTGTGACTGCTGTTAACATGAATAAACGCGGTATGCCCAAATACCTTGAGGGGTAGGTTCCAGTTGAGTCGAGAGGTCAGAAAGAACGTTTGAAATCTTTGGAGGGGTGATTCGAAGTTTAAGGTATGACTAGGCATTGATTAGATAAGTGGTTGTTAAGATAGCATCACCCCAGAATCCTTTTGGCACATTTGTAGTATACATTAAAGCTCTAGCAACTTCTAGGAGGTATCTATTTTTCCGTTCGACAATCCCATTTTGTTGAAAGGTTTCAACACAAAAGCTTTGGTGAATTATCTCATGAGTTCGAAGGAAATCCTTTTATTTCTGATACCATGTGAATTGTAGAGAATACTTTTATTTCTCAATGATTAATTACACCCTACTTACATCCTTTTATAGTATACAAAAGAGGTTAAATAAGGAAAAACAATATTCCTAAATCAATGCACTAATCTCCTAAAATCTTGCCTAATTACAAAAATTATAGTTTTCCTAAATTGACAATGCTAATTAGGGAAGGTGGAATATTGCCACAAATCTGGGATTTCAACAGAAATATATATCATATTAGCACATAGGATCCCCTTATGAGTTCTTTTGGCACAATAACTACTTCCACAATCTATCCAAAAGACCAGACATGAAACTCCAATATTTTCTTGTGCTTATCCATTTACGTTTGGCCAATCTTTTGTTATCATTTTTGCATTTTCTTGATTTTGGCTAACTAGAGTATCCTTGAGACACAACAGTTTATTTAATGAGAAAGCCATAGATGTGTTTCCATCTGCAAAGAAAATGATTTCATAATTTGCCTCACCAAAAATTATTTGGGTCAATTCTTCTTCTATGGCAATTTCTTTTTCAGTTTGGAAGTACTTTCCTTTTCTTGTGCGAGATCATCATCCTCATGATGTTCTCAAAGTACACTTTATTATTATACCAAATAGTATTATGATTGTCGAGAGAGATTTGATGATAGTATTTAACTAGTAGGGGTGGACACATTGGAAGATGACAAATATTTAAATTTCCTGTCATGCATAGTATATGATTTAGCTTAGTGCTAGATTTAATTGTTTGTTCAATTTCATTTTTGTATATAGAATTCAGTACCTCTTTTATTGGTAGTTGTTGAACCACTTGATTTAGAAGCTTAAGTTGATAGAGAAGGTTACATGTATACCATCTAAATCTTGTCTTCAACATGCCCCTCACATGTTGGCAATGTTAAAGCTTGACATGTGCACAAAATAATTTAGTGGGTTAAAGGCCACGTGCTTATCATTTAAATACTGTCATTAGGTTTGAAAGGACACCGGTGCATCACATTTCACTTGGTACAAATCTTCAAATTGAAATCTTGTATTTACACTACTAATTCACTCAAAAGTTCCTCATAAATGCGTGCAGTGAATGACGCTGTTCTGTGACTACTATCTCAGGCTCTTGTAAACTTGTCCTTTCCCCCGTTTTGAAGCAACACTGATGATAACAGTTATTCTTATTTGTTGTTTTGTTTCTTCAGATTAAGTCGCCACCACCACCTATGGGTGAAGGCTTAACTTATGAATTTTCTCTTGAGGATCTACGCCCTTCTTTGGACTGGTCTCCAGAATGTGGTTGGACTGTGCTTACTCTGGTTGCTAACTTTACTCTTCTAAATGCATATTTGTGCATATTGTGTCTGATCTTTTTCGCATAATGAAAACTTGTTCAATCTCGATACTTCTATTCATAAATCTTGTACATAAATTTTTTTGGATGTCTGCTGAGGAAACTGCCACCACCAGAAAACCAATAATTTTAATTGAAGCAAATGATGCATAAGATGCTCTGGGCCATCTCATGTATTCATATTGTCTTCTTGCTTCTGAATCTTTCTTCTCAGTAAAAGAAAATAAATCAATTTAAGGTAATAAGATAGAAGTAGCTGTAATGGAAGCATGTTGGTTTCTTGTTATTTATTTTTCAATTTTCCACTCTTAACAATTTCTTTTGGCTTATAAATTTTGTGCGGCTGACCGTAGATATAAAATATGTAGTTGCCAGAAAAGCTGGTGTTTCTTTAATAAAGATTGTTTGATATACCACCAATATTACCATGCTAAGGAATCACAAGTTTAAGTCTTGCATTATCATCTCTCATTCCATTTGACATCTAAAATGACTACTGATGTATTTCTAGCCTTCTCTTCGTTTCATTTGTTTCCTCTGCATTCTTCAGTTGAAATACAACCAGCAAACAAAAATAGCAACTCTTTTTATTAAGCCCTTGTTTGACAACTATTATTTGAAAACTCTTTTTTCTCGTACTAATTTTCAATCACACATTTACACAATAAAATATTCTCCACGTAAACTGAAAACTTTTCTCTACTTTTTAACCACACTCTCTCCTAAAAATCACTATTCAAAAAGTTGTTTTTCCCAAATAATGGTTGTCAAACAGTGGCTAAGTGAAAACAGTGTTATAAGAAAACCTGTACTTATTTCATTTTGCATGCCATGTTCTGAAGTTTCTCTTTCCTTCCAGTTTCCTCTTGTGATGTGACAAGAAAATTTATTAGAAAATTGGGAAAAGATGGTGCCTGCCCTTCATTTTCTCCTTGACAACTATTTGACTTTCTCTTATATGAAGTTTTGGCTTAAAACTGATTTTCACCCATAAACTTACTGGACAACGTTAAATTGATGCTTGAAGGTCTGAAAACAAACAGGAGAACTTGAAATGCCATTTGAAGTAACAACTAAGAATAGCAAGAATAAAAGTCATGATTCTGTTAATTTAGTTCTGGCAATGTACACATGAACTGATGACCTCTGACTTAGTTGATTTTTTTTTTTTTTTTTTATTTCTTAAATCCACGAGTTCGGCATGCTTTTGTTCTTCCAAATTTCTTTAGACAAATTCATTATTGGTTTTTCCTGACAAACTTCATATTTCTTTCGTGTCAATGCAATATACGCTCCCTTGCAGATTAAAGTGGTATATTTTTCCATGTTATGCTCCATTTCAGGGTGGTGAAGCTGATCAGCCTTGTGCTCGGCTTATTAAACCTGGAGATCAGGGTAAGATCAATGTCAAATTTATCTAGAGCCAGTTATTCAAGAGGGGAAAAAAGGTTATTTGAGGAAAATAAGCAGCCAGTCCACAATGTGCCATGTGAAGGCTTACAAGTTGTATACCTAGATTTTGTCAGACGTTAGGTTTGCCACCTTCCCGTGGGTGTACAATTTACGTGCCGTAGCTTTAGGTGACAAAACATTTTGGTTGAATCTTTGCCTAAAATATTACTTTAGAATAGGAAAGTCATTCTGTAAAATACTGCCCGGTGTAATGATGATTCTTTTTTACTTGAAAGCAAGAATAAAGTAAGTAATCACTCATATTGGGATTGGGAGTTAAAAATTTACTTAGCCTCTACATTTTTTAAGCTTAGCCAAACATTTTGCTTGGGCTTGGAAGGCTTAGAGACTCAACTAATCATGAAAAATACTTTTAAGATGCCTGTTGCACATTTGAAATTCTCTATTAGCAGTATATCCCAGAAGGAAAATTTGACTGCTAACCTGACAGTCCAATTTACTCATGGAAATAAATCACATAATAGTTATACCACTGATCAATGTTATGGCCACCCCATTGCTTGTTGAGCACTTTGCTAAATATATACAACTTCTAGGTGTCAAACTTATCATTTATTTGTCATTAAGATGGAAAATTGTTGCTATTCTTTCAGTATTCCTTTTTTTTTTTTTTTTTTTTTGAAAGTGGAAATTCTCTCTTTTCAGTTATTCCAATGTCTTGGTTTCCTTTCAGATATGAATTTGATTTGCTTGACATTCAAATTTTGGGTAACCGATAAAACAGGTCAAGAAACAGAGGCTGGTAAGGTGAAAGCTGCATCATCACCCAACATATCCCCCTCTTGTCGTAGTTCAGTCAAATCTTTAGCAGACTCAGAAGCTTTGAAGGGCAACGAAGCAAGGGAGTTACGTGAACTATCTTTGAGAAACACTGTTCCGAAGGAAGTGAAGGACACTCGAGAAACAAATTTCATCTTAGCTGGTGGGGGCAGTAGTACAAGGAAAACACATTCATCAGATACTAATTCTACTTCACATATTAGAGTGAGACTAGCTGAACCTACAACCGAAGTTGCCGAGGGGCACCCACATCCCCTGAAGAAGTACCGAGCTAGCGGAGGGATGACCTTAAATTCCATGCACTCCCACAAATTGGAGGCAGCAATATTAGACTTGGAGGAACTTGTTAACAAAGTCAAATGGCTCAAGTCAATTTTAGAATATGGGATTCCTTTGTCCAATGCTGCAAGGCCTCAATGGCAAGTTATGGAACACATTGCTTCCTCATCAATGCCAAAATAAGTGCACTGGAAATGTAAGATTTCTCGCCTCTGATTTTAAAGGTAACTGAAGAAAATTTTGGGTTATGCCAGTGGAAACCATGACTTGTGTTGCACGGACACTTCAACTACTGTAGCGTGTCAGAGTCAGACTCTTGTCGGATACCGACACTCCTCCAACGTTCCACCGTGGTCATTTTTCTTTCTTTATCAGAAATATTATATATTTTTAAATCAAAATTATTATTAAATAACAAATAGGTACTCATATTTAAAAGGTTTCAACAAGAAAAATTAATAACAAATATAAAAATAAATTTGTACTATATAAATGAAGAATCTTAAAGATTTTAATTAACGTATCGGCAATGTGTCATGTCAATACTCTTTGAAAAATCGCGTGTTGGCTATCCGACATGTGTCATATTGGACACGTATCCGTATCAATGCATCATAGACCATGACAATCCAATTGAGTTGGCAATAGTTTTAATTTAATAGTTGAATAACTATTAACGAATCATAGCTCTCTCTCTATGTATCTAGTTGTGATCTAAGTAGAATCGTTAATATTTCTCTTGATGCTTGGCGACTTTCTTGTTCTGAATGTAAGTTATGGGAAAAAAGGGTTTAAATAGAGTTTTATTTTTATAAGGTTCGATTATTTATGATTAACTTGGAGATTTTGATATTTGATAAGCTTGTGATTTATTAGAAGTTTCCTGTTAAGCGCCTGCCTGGGAGCAATTCTTTGAAGATTTCAAGAGTTTTATTGACCGTTTTGCCGCAACTTTTGACTTCATTATTTTATAAAAAAAGACGAGAACTAATGAAATAGTCTATATTACACCTGTTAGATGTTTGAATTACTCGTACACATTTCCTCAGCCATCATATTTGACTATTCTTGGAGAGCAAACTTGGCAATGCACAATAAATACAACTATGGGTACAGTATTGTGTGTGAGAGTTCTCGTCAACGGTAAAAAAATTGATTAAAATTGCTTAAGAATTGCTCCCAGACAGGGCTAATTAAACTCTATGCTCTAAAAAGGGAACCTAGGATTTGAATTTATTTGTTCTATTTTTCGCTAATTAAACTCTATGCTCTAAAAAGGGAACCTAGGATTTGAATTTATTTGTTCTATTTTTCATATTGAATCTGATGTAGAATTTTTCTTCCTCCTGAATTCTTCTATTCTTTCCCTCTTTAGTTGTGTATCAGTAAGCTCTGTGTTGGTGCCATGAAATTTAGTCCTATCAAGTCCAATCAATTTCATCTGTGCCTGTACGAGTGCATTTGTACTTGAATGATCCTGAACTTGTCAACGTTATTAATGCCACTCCTCTTTTCAGTTTGCCAGAAAGTTTTGGATATGCATGTTTAGCAGCTGTTTTAGTGAGATGTCTCGAAAATCACGGCAACATGGAGTACTGATATGATTAGTAAGTATGATTTATTCCCTGTTCTCTTTAGTATTTTCAAAATTTTGTACTTCCATCTTGAGAAACACGTCTCTCTAACATGAAGTGTTTGATGAATATCGACAGTTTCAACATGGTGTGTTGGAATTGTTGATTGAGAGATGCTTTCGATCTGCTGCAGTGACTAATGGCTTATTTGCCTTGTTTAGTCCTACATCAAATTCTTTCCCCACAGCTTATCACAGTTTTTGCTGCCTGCAACGTATGTACTAAACTGTAGTTACTTTATTTGAACAGGCCAAGTTGATGTTAAAGATTCTACTCTATTTTACTTGTTCCCACAAAGTTGTTGTACAGTCTTGCCTTTTTGAATTTCTAAGAGGATATTCATACTGTTACTTTTTGTTTCTGTTTAGCTTATCTACATGGATATTTTGACGAAAAGTAGCTGGCAGAATAGAAAATTATGAAATGGAAGGTTTCATACTAGTCACTAAGCTTGTTCCTTTTTTTTTTTTTTT
>CAIGRN010094499.1:0-25469 GCA_903798345.1 Fraxinus anomala | reverse complement strand
TTGAAAAATATAAAATTAAAATAATATTTATATTCAACTAGTGAAAGAAGCCAAGCACCAAAGTTAAGCGTCTTAATTACACCGACCAATATTCAGATAAACATAAATTTATAATAGTATTTTTGGAATTCAGACGAGATGTAATTAAATAAATAATGCGAGTGAAATTATACCTTTTAGTTATATTTTCATATATGTCCAGAAATTAGAAATTATATTCATTATACCTTTTAGTTCAATTTTCATATATATATATATATATATGCCATTTCATGTGAGATAAATAACATATTTTATTAAATAAATAAATACTATTTTTGTGCTATTTTGAATTGCAAAATGCCATCATTTTGTAATTAATGATTTCCTTTCTTTCTTCTTCTTTTCTTTTTTTGGGTCCTTTTTTTTTGGCAAGGATTAATGATCCCCCCTCCCTTTTGCAAGGATTGGTGATTTCTTACTGCTAATGAAATGTAAGCAATGATTTTGATAATTTAGCTCCCCTTTGGTGCACATTTTGGGTAGAATAATGCATTTTGTTGATGTGATGGGTGGGGAATATTTGGTTGAAAAAGAAAGAAAAGTTATTGATGTGATGGAAAAATATTATTTTATTGAAGAATGTGTGGTTGAAAATGAATAGAAGAATAAAAATGAAAATATTAATGTTGACCAAACAGGGTTTTAATTAGGGTGTACCAGCTACACGAGGTCACATCACAAAAATAATTATAATTAGAGTTTAATATTTTGTAGAGTAATTATATTTACATTATAATTTTTGTCGATGTACTGTATTTTAATTACAACGAAAGTTTTCAATATTTACTCATTATTGTACTTATGTTTATAACTTTTTATCTTTAACCCTCTGTAAGTTGGTACATTTTGTTCTTAATAATCGTATCTATCTTATCATACTTTAAAATGAGGAAAAAAAAAAAATTCGAAATTTTGATACATAATCTAAATCTCGAAAATTCATTATTTAAACATTAAAAATCATGATGTGGACAAAATTGTAAAAAAAATACAATTTGTTTCCCGCGGAAAAGTGCACCTTCATAAGGCCAAGATACTTTTCTTTATAACCATCCATTTAAATTGTGGTATAAACTTTATTGAAAAAGTAGATTCTCTGTTGAACCAAAATAAATTCCATTTTTTTTTTTAACGATGCTATCGATTATTAAAATAAATATATAAAATAATTTAATCAGAATCTTCTTCTTTCTTTTACGAAAAAAATAGAGCATGGACCATCTGGTGTATATCAAGATGTGGTTTTGCACGTAGTATTATAATTCCATTTTCATGAGATTTAAGAAATTCTGTACTAGAGATGTATTAATTATCAATATGCAAACGTATAAAATAGGTACGACATTAATATTGTGTTCGACACAACTTTTCATGTACTATTTTTGTAACTCTAATGCTTTATATTTGATTTATTGTGGAATTAACGTTTTATTGCTTTAATTACTCACATAAACTTTGTATTTCTATATAAAAATAACTACATTTGTTGAGATAAAAAAAAAATTATCTATTTGTCGACGAATTAAACTCATATTGTGTGATGTGAAAGTAGATACATCATGTTGTGACCTTCGAAAACTATCGAGAATATTTCCTTTCTTTTAGGTATATAAGTCACACAGTAATGATACCTTCTTGAACATATTACAAGAAGTTGTCAATCGAAGGTTGCGTGAGCTCAATTCCATAAATTTTATTCTTAAAAATGGGTTGGGTTTTTTATCCTAACAATATGCCCAAAACTAGGACATGGATTTTATATTTTGCCTATTAGTTTTGTGCATCCGGATGGGGGAGAGAGAGAGAGAGAGAGAGAGAGAGAGAGAGAGAGAGAGAGAGAGAGAGAGAATAAAAAATTCGTGCCTTTAGGTATTGAGTTTAACTTAAAAAAGTCTAAAATAATTGAAGTAAATGGTTGGAAGTTATATAGGTAGGAGAAGGTAAGTAGTGATGTCTCTTTCATTTTTTTGAAAAGAACACACATTGATCCGTGTTTGTTGACATGCTTATGTCATATGTTTGAGATTATAGATAAATCATAATCATAATCAATCCAAATTAAGATATAAAACGAGTTGGATATATTACGATAACATTATGCAATTCACAATGTGTACATTCTCAACATCTCATAAAAAAATTCATAGTCTATTTGTTCAAGGTTCCAAGGTTTGAAACCTACATTAGTAGTTTCGAACACAAATTTTTTTACTTGTGGGCTTTAAAATAATTCTCTTGACTTGCTTTCGTTCATTATATTACATTGATGGGTCCAAGTAATACTAAGAATATAAAGAATATTCTAAATTCCATATATCTAAATAAAATATTAAAATTAATGACAAATTTTCAAACTATTGTTCAAAGGAGTTAAAAAAAAATATAATTTAGCTTTATTTTAAATTAAAGTGCTCTGCCATGTAAAGTAAGCATGCATATGTATTACTTGCCTCTTTTGGCATTTTTCTATTCTACATATTCTTTCAAGGTGTGAAAATTTGACATGAATATTGAACAAGAATTTTGAAAACTATAAAATTAAAATAATGTTGATATTCAACCAAGCACCAAAGTCAAGCATCTTAATTACACCAACCAATATTCAGATAAACATAAATTTATAATAGTACTTTTGGAATTCACTATCACGACGAGATGTAACTATAAATAAATAACGACGAAAGAAATTAAAATAATATTCATTATACCTTTTAGTTCAATTTTCATATATGTCTAGAAATTTTATTGTATATGCCATTTCATGTGAGATAAATAACATATTTTATTAAATAAATAAATACTATTTTTGTGCTATTTTGAATTGCACAATGCCATCATTTTGTAATTAATGATTTCCTCTTTTTTTTTTTTTCCTTTTTTTTAAAGGATTAATGATTTCTTACTGCTAATGAATGTAAGCAATGATTTTGATAATATAATTAGGGTGTACTAGCTACACGAGGTCACATCACAAAAATAATTGTAGTCCGAGTTTAATATTTTGAAGAGCAATTTACATTTACACAGCATATTTTAATTGCAATGAAAGTTCTCAATATTTGCTCATTAATGTACTTATATTTATAACTTTTCATCTTTAAACCCTTCATTAGTTAGTACATTTTGTTCTTAATAATCGTATCTATCTTAGCATACTTTAAAATGAGAAAAAAATAAAATTTATTATTTAAACATTAAATATCATTATGTGGACAAAGTTGTAAAAAAAAAAATACAATTTGTTTCCGGCGGAAAAGTGCATCACAACGCCAAGATACTTTTCTTTATAATCGTCCATTTAAATTGTGGTATAAACTTTATCGAAAAAGTAGATTCTCCGTTGAACCAAAATAAATTCTATTTTTTTAACGATGCAATCACTAATTAAAATAAATATATAAAATAATCTAATACGATTCTTCTTCTTTCTTTTACAAAGAAATAGAGCATGAAAATTTGATAAAATCGATTACTTGTTTTTTTAAAATTTTTCTTAATATGTAAGAGAATTCTTTCTCCCTCGATTTTTAATTCTTTCGTTCAATTGTTATTTCAAAAATTTTATAATACAAAATTTAATATTCGTAATTTTAAACAAATTTCTCGAGTCACAATTAATTCATTATTATTTATTGGAAAAGCGTAATTATCGTCTTTATTATAAATAAATAGTGATTACACAAAAATAAAGTTCCGACAGCTACCCGAAATCTACCAAACGCAACAGGTCAGCTGCCCGGAATCCCGGCGGGCAAGACCAAAGTCCAAGACCACTTCAATACTTTACAATTTCCCCATTCCACTTCCACTACCGCGTCACTTTTACCACCACCATCCACCTACTCCGCCGTGGAGGGTGGCGCGTCGACGACAAGCTAAGACGCTTTTATTAATGCATAATAAATGGGGCAGGGGCTGAGCTGTGGACAATTCCACGAAAATGATCTGTTCGTCGCAGTCCAAACTGGAGAGCTTGAAACAGTCGAAGCAATGGCCGATGAGAACCCAAATTTGTTGACAGTGAAAACCGTTCATGGAAAGCTCTCTGCACTTCATGTAGCTGCTGCAACTGGTCAGATCGAGGTGGGATTTCTGTGATCTTCTGTGATTAGTGATTTTCTTGATGTAATTATGTCTGTGCAGTTTGATCAAATTTTCTTCGTTCTGTATATTGATAGGTTCTTTCTGTGCTTTTGGATCGGTGTAGTAATCCAGATATCTTAAATCGCCACAAACAGGTGTGTGTTGTTTGATTCTTGTTTAAGGGAAGCTCATCATGTTATTTTTTATGTAATTTCGAGTTGAGATGCATTTTTATTTTCTCACATATAATTGCTTTGTTTTCACTTAATTCTGATGGGTCAGACTCCATTGATGTTAGCTGCTATGCATGGAAATATTTCCTGCGTGGGAAGACTGATTCAAGCTGGAGCAAATGTATGATAATTGCATTTTGTTTCAATGTTTTTTTTTTTTTTTTCCAAAGTATTTATTGTCTTAAGTTATTAATTTGATGATGGATTTTTCTTGGGGATTTTCAGATATTGTTGTTTGATACATTACATGGAAGAACCTGTTTGCATTATGCAGCCTACTATGGTCATTCAGATTGCCTACAGTTGATTCTTTCTGCTGCTCATTCTACTCCAGTTGCACAATCTTGGTGACCATTTCTTCCATATGTTGTCTTATTTAGGTTTATGATCCCAATGCCTGTCTATTAAAAATGAGGTGCTAATTCTTGTGCTCAAATGGGAGGTCAGGGGATTTTCGAGATTTGTTAACATAAGGGATGGAAGTGGTGCAACCGCACTGCATTTGGCAGCTCGTCAAAGACGAAGTGATTGTGTTCACGTTCTATTGAGCAGTGGGGCTATTGCGTGTGCCTCTACTGGTGGATATAGGTATAACTTTAATATAGTTCTTTTAGCATTTTGTTGCATTCATCAGTTATAATGACAGATAATATTTGCAGCTACCCAGGGAGTACACCTCTTCATTTGGCTGCACGGGGTGGTTCTTTGGACTGTGTCCGGGAATTGCTTGCTTGGGGTGCTGATCGTCTTCAAAGAGATTCCTCTGGGTGAGCCATAAACTTTCTCCGAACCACATGCATTTCTATTGAAGTAACTTAAATAATTGCACATATTATTTTACTGGTTTTAAGTCTTGCAGTGAAAATCAAATGTTGACAATTCTGGCCACTTGTCTAGCTAATTGAGAAGTTTGGACAAATTGATAGCTTCACTGGGTGATTTCATGTCTCTATAGAATTCTTTTGTGATCAATAAACCAATCCATGTTACAGTTGACATGTTTTAGGTGAAAACGCTTACAGAATATTGACATCCCAACTTTGAGATGTCTACTTTAACGTTGGTTTTTCTGTCATGGGAACAATGTTCAAACGCAATACCACCAGTTGAACCAAACATCATTTTTTACATCATTGCTGCATCCCCGAACCTTGGGAAAAAAAAATCTGTTCTTACCACGTTGATATTGCGTTAAATTTGAGTTAACATATTTATTTTCTCATGTTCACAGGTAAAATTAAATTAACTCATTGATATGGTGTGTCTCTGCAGGAGAATACCTTACATGGTTGCTGTGAAGCACAAACATGACGCATGTGCTGCACTGTTAAATCCTCTGGCTCCTGAGCCTTTGACTTGGCCGTCGTCCTTGAAGTTTATCAACGAGCTGAGTCCTGAGGCAAAAGGTTTATTAGAAAAAGCCCTAATTGAAGCCAATAAAAAGAGAGAGAAAGCTATCTTGATAGAGAAATCTGACTCAATTCCACAATCTTCTAGTTCTGGTGGCACTGACGATGATTTTGAGGTACAAAACCCTGCCAAAAGTATTTTGAATTCCATTTTGCATAACGGAATGAAGGGCTCTTAAGAATAGAACTCTGTAGATTCTTGATTTAGATTATTTCGAGAATGGCTATAATTAAAACTTCTTTTCAGGTAAAGAAAAATTAGAATTTCCTTTATCTTGTAGTCTTAAAACCTAAGATACAAAAATATATGACGTCTTAAGAATTTTACAACAATCAGAAAGAGAGGGCAATTTGACTTGAATTCCTAAATTCATCCATGCAGATTTATTATATAAAGAGTCAAAAGAATGCTCCTTCCATGATAAATCTTATATTGTTGGATATATTCCTAATTTAAAGATGTGGAACCAATGCTTGTGTATAATATATACTGCTTGAGATTCATTTGAAAATGCATACAACCATATTGGGAAAAGTGGAGCGAGAGTGAGACAATGTTCCATTTGCAATATCTCTACTTGCTGCTTGTTTTCAATGAATACTAAGAAGATAATTGGAAAAGTATATACTGCTCGAGATTCATTTGAAAATGCATACTATTGGGGAAAGTGGAGCGAGAGTGAGACAACGTTCCATGTGCAATATCTCTACTTGCTGCTCGTTTTCAATGAATACTTCATTTAAGAAGATAAATAGAAAAGTAATCACATGTAAAACTGTGTTCAGTACTCATAGGTGTGCTTCAAGAACACGAAACATTTCTGGCATGTTGGGTACATTGGATTGGATAGTAATAAAAGAAGATAATAACTTGTCTATTGTACTCGACAGTCCAATAGATGGTAGTGTAACTTTGTCGTGAAATGATTACTCTAGAACCAATCTAGTCTTCACCCTTTATAGTCGAGGAATAAAATGCTAATATTCTTGTCATGCAGGTGAATGATGCCAAGCTATGTTGCATTTGCTTCGAGCAGGAGTGCACAATTGAGGTTCAAGAATGTGGTCATGAGATGTGTGCTCATTGCACTCTGGCTTTGTGCAGTCACAACAAACCCAATTCTGCCGCTAATTCTGCAAAACTTCCACTGTGTCCCTTCTGTCGAACTGGCATTACTCGGTTAGTTGTTGCCAATAATAAAATTGATTGTGAGATGGAGTTGGATTTCAGTTCGACAATGCCTAGAAGAACAAGAAAGTCATCTAATCTTGGTGAAGGCAGCAGCAGCTTCAAGAGTTTGTCATCCTTGGGTTCGTTCGGGAGATTAGGTCGCGGTTCAGGAAAGGTTGATGACGAATGCAACGAGTTTGATAAGACTTAGGGCTTGGAACCAGTAGAGACTGAGGTTGTATTGTTGCAACACTCTTATCTTGATAACTTCAGTCTAGCACTAGATTGAAGAGCAATTGGGAATTCTCAAGTCCAAAAAGGGGTTTTATGATTATTAATTTCTTGAATATAGAGGGTTTCTCTCTATGTTATGTGCCCAGTTTCTGGTGAAAGATCTGACTTTTTGTATTACCACAAGTGAATAACCCATATCGGGACACATGAAAGATGCCCATACCTCTAAATTCTGTTGCTCTGTGCTTGTTCTTAACTATTTTATTTAGAGGGCTGACCAATATTGTCGAGTTCGCCTTTCTAAACATACCATAAGCATAATGGAACTATAAATACCGTATTCCAGTTGAGTTGCTGTTAAATTAGATAAACACCCGAGGAAGGAAATTTCCTCACCCAACAATGCAGTTAGGCTGAAAATTAGATAAAGTTAAGGGACAATTGAAGTTCAATTTAAAGTTTGGGGACTTTTTTAAAACAGTGTATAGTTTGAGGACCATTTAGTTCTTTTTTTTAACCCATTATCAACTTATAGGTTCAAAGGTGTTACTGAACTTGAATGAATTCAGATACAAAGAGGACATGGGAATAACCAAAAAGAACTGTTGTCATCGACCACTTTAAGAAATGCTATGACAAGGCATTGCATTGAAATTAATTATTATTTTCATCTTTAGCATATGAAATATTTGATACAATCAAGTACAATTACAACAACTGTTTCAGAGTATACAAGATGTAATAGAATTTTATGAAACCCTTAGCAAGTATTTTGGATAGTTCAACTATGGACTAAAGAAATGGAAGATCCAATGGAAGTTGTTTCCATATATCAATAATGACCACTATGACTCTGTTTCTCTCTCCTGGTATGAAGAAGTAATTTAGTATACATCCCCTTCAAGACTAGCAGGTGAGGTTGCCAGAAGCAAAGTAGGCTGAACCATAGTTTACGGGTGAGCATGGCTTGCACCAGGCCGATACTCTCCAATTCCCAGCAGGTCCTGCATATATTTACAATGATCATGTTTCTGTGTACCAACACAAAACTCAGTAGATTTGATTAGAGAATGATAGTTTGTAGCTTATTCTGTTATTCCCTACCAAATTTAAGCAAAAAAATAAATAAATAAAACAAATGCAAACATTAAGTCCTGTTCCATACAAATTCTTTAACACTTATTTTTTCAAACTGATTTTCAACCGCATAATCTCCCAATAAAATAATTATGCACATAAATCCATAACTTTTTCATACTTTTTAACCTCATATTCTCCAAAAAACAAAAATTACTTTTCATAAAATCTAGATCAATCAGGCCCTAAAAGTCAATGACCAAGTTTGCATGACAGAAAAACTGAAGACAGGAAAAACATTGAGGATTCTGGGCCAAGAACCAGATATTGAACCACTTTCGTCACGGACACAATTGTCACTTGTCAGAAAAGGAGAATGTCCCTAATCCCTTATATATTATTAAAGTCTTATTCAAATCTATCTATATATATTGGTTTTGCATTTCAGAAAAGTTGTCAGTTTCAACACTTGGATATTTGGACAGGCATGGACACTTCAAATATACTTTTAGAATGCTATTTCAATCTCCAATATCTGGTAAATTTCAATTTGTACTAGTTTTGTAATTTCAAGAACAGAAGCACTCATGGTGTCACCATCCCGTGGAAACCAGTTCCAAATGGCCCTTCATATGGAAACTTTTGATATTTGTGTTCAACATCTATACTTTTCAACTTCACTTAAATGCCAGACATATTGACTTCTATGGTGAGATACTATTTAACAAACACCATGGTACATTCACAAGAAGCAATCTCAAAAATCACAAAGCTCACATAATATATTACTATTGATGTGAAAAGATTCAACTGCTTAATCCTTGTTCTAAACTGCATGTTATCAGAACTTAAAGCAAGCTCACGGAAATCATAAATGTCTAAATACAGGCAGCCATAACCTTACTTTCAATTTCAACTATGTATGATCATATATTTAACAGCGTACTAAGACCACATCAAAGCTGGGATGAAAAACAGGTACAAAATCTAGTTATGATATCACCCTTAGCTAGCTTTACTGAGTTCGGAAATCATAAAGAATCAGAGAAACAAGTTGGTATCGACTAACACCATTCATGAACCAAGAGCCCAATTCAGAACACATTTAGTGGTAACTTACTGAAGTTTCGAACAACACTTGAAGGGGAAAGCACGAAAAGTACAAAAACGAAAAACCTAGTTCCACAATCGGGGAATAAGCCTGTCTTAAATAAAACTCCACCCAACAACCCATGGCACAACGATTTTCCAAATACCACAGGACACTGCCGGAAAAATGAAGTAATTTAAAGTTTATCTATGAAGATAGATCAGTTAAGACAAAAAGGACTTTGTTAGGACCTGTTCGATGACTCTATGCTAAAGCAGAAGGTAAAAGAGAAAAATTAACAGAAGGCTACATATATAAAGCCCAATGGGGATCATATTCTTGAAATGATATCATGTGACAATATTAACTGGAATCATACCATTTGGAAGCAAGGATATACTATTGCGTTGTTGGACTACTAATTCATGGAGCAGTAATATATGTAACCAGGCATATAATTGAACTTGCATTTCTAAGGCTGGACATAAAACCTGCCTCATGAAAGATGCAGATTAACACGGAGCTGGATCCCTCGAACATTAATGGGATATCACATATTAACTATAGCCCATGCATTGGTAGTTGAGAAAAACTAATAATAACTATTGGATAAAGAGCATCAATCAGTGGAAAGGTTCACAAAGTAAGACTGCTAATTAGGAATACATACCTGGCATGCCTTGTTTTTTGCTCTAGTTTCTGCTGTGCTTGGGATATCATGGTTAGGTTTCAGAAATCTCTTCTCTCGTCGTTCACATGAACCCCATCCATCTGAAAATCTACCACCCCTACAAAAGACATAAAAGAGTAGAACTCAAAGTAAGGAAAATTTTGAAGACAAAAGAATCTTGTAAAATTAATATCCAACAAAGTCAAAGAACATACTGCATGTATGCACGAACCACAAATTCAGCACGCTGAACATTACGGTTGTCATCAAATTCAATGGTCTTGTCTTTAATTTCATACGACAGATTGAAGTAAAATGATATCTTTCTCCATCCTATAGTCAATATACACGACAATGAATCGTGTGATAACAAAAAATCTATTTCTGTATGAAAAGAAAAAACATACAGAACAATCTTGCTGCTTCACCTGACTTCTTAATAAAAGGATTTCCAGAAATTGTGATGTAATCACTTTTCTCTAATATCTGTCCAGAAAACATCAAGATAGAGTAACCATACATTCAAATAGCAGAAAACCAACTTTCTTCAGAGGAACAAGACTGGTGATGTTTGTTGCTAGCATTGGTTAACAAGAAATTAAACACATGATTCCACACAAAATTATAACCAGATAACAGAATTAAACATCATGCTATGCTTCTGCAGCCTCAGCGCATGTGTATGATTTAGATATTAGTATTTATTACAGAATCGCAACGCACGTTAATTTCAGGGCCATTTGACAGCTGGTAATGAAAAGTCAAAAGTTGTTTCTGAGACCAGGAAACTTCTTTTGGACCTCTTTGGATAACTTTCTAACAATGTTTTGTCTTGATTAGAAGAGTTTTTAGAGAAAACTCACCCAAGATGGTTTCCTCTAGAAACTATTCTACAAAAAGAGCATTTATATTATATATATTTGTTGGCAATATCAGTAGACGGAACTTAAAGATGTTTAACGCAGCCTAATAGAAGACACTGGTCTATCTCAAGAGCTAGATAGATAAAGTATTCAATATAATTCCAGACTATATGACAAACATAATTCTTTAACATACAAGACCTGACATGTATGCAGTAGTCCTATTAAAAGGAATATATGCTATATTCAACAGAATAACATCTCTACCCAGAGTTGCAGCTAGTTTAAAACTTATAATTTTCTCCTTCAACAGCCCCAAGAATTCTAAACAGAATTAATAACGTATTGAACTTAATTACTTCAAATTGAAACCGACGAGTAAATATCAAATAAACACATCCAGAAGTTGGAGAATCAGGATCAAAAGGTAAAAGATTAAAAAATTCATTGAAATCCGCCGACTGTATTAATTCAAATGGGGTAAAATTAACGGAATTACTTATCTACACAATGCCAATCTCACATATCTTGAGAAGCACAAAAATATTTATATTCATAGCTCTGCAACTTAGATGAAATTTATAACAAATCCACGAATAACCTACCGCCATAGCTGCATTTTGGTACTCCTTAAAGAGATTAACAGTTGGAAACTGACCATACAAGCTATGCCTCGTCTCTCTCCCCTCACCATATCCATAACTCATGGCCTTGCACTCCGATCCATTAGGACCATAATTATCGTCATTAATATTATGATTCGTCACTGGCGAATTAGAAGAGTAAAGCGGAGGAGTTTTAGGCATGCGATGCACGTGCTTCACCACCGCCAGTGGCGAAGGACTCGATTCACTGAGCTCGGATACACAAGAACTATTGCTTGACCTCGAAATTTTTTGAGGGCGGTGGTTCTGCAGAGCCTCTCCGTTGGGATACTGGTAGTGGTTGTGGGGGTTTTTTGGTTGGGGAGAGGGGAGAGGGAACGGAATTGGTGTCAGGGGTTTATTGCGGGGTTTTGAAATGGTGGATTTGGTGGAGGAAGAGAGGGAGGAGGCGGCGGCGGCGGAGTCGATAACTGCCCACAAGGCGGCGTCGTCAAGGTCTTTATCGTCGATGATGAACGGCGACGCCATTTTGAGAGAAATAGTCAACGTGGAGCTTGACTTTTGTGCCCGGAGAAAATTTGTGCCCTGAATGCTTTCACTGCTTGTACAGATCTGGCGCTGAGCGAGGATTTGAATTCAAATTTCATGCTATTAAACGACGCCGTATAGTCCTCTAGATTTCGTTTACTTAACCTATGTTTTTGGGTCCAAACTCTGTAATCAGTGTAAAAATATATTTCGATCTAAAAAGGAGGGGAAATGCTATAGGTACATAGCTATGTTCATAAAGATGTCCATAATGATCACATGTTTGGCCGATATCGAAGGGGTGGCACCATTATGGACACTACTATGAATAATGCTATGTACACGTAGCATTATGCAAAAAGGAATGTCAAAAAAGAATTTATGTACTTAGCAATAATTTTATTAACATAATCTTGTTTATCCTATGTACCTTTAAGTTTTCGGCACATTAAAGTTATTTTGAACTCAAATAAACTTTGTACGTGTGCTTTGCATGTGCCTAATTTCCTTTTGTACATTATTACTTTCGTAATTAGGATCATGACTTGATTGATAATTAGTTAAAATAATTTTGAGTGGCAATATTTAAAAAACGCTAATTTACTCAAACGACGAAATTAGAAGAGCAAAAAGCTCAAGATCGTGCTTAGCAATATTGACATTGACATCACAAAGGAAAACAAAAACCTAGATGCATATTAACTCGATTCAACGCAACTAAATTTTGTACAAAATGGGGGAGGAATATTGTTTCCTTTTGGGAACGGTTTACATACTTCCAATAAGAAGAAAAATGGTATGTAACTCCAAATTGATTTGATGAGGAATATATTCTCGTGAACAACTCATTCCTTTATATTCATACAAGACCTGCGTAGGTGGGTCGAGGTCCTAGAGGTACCCAGAGTACCCTTGTAAGGAAAAAAGGTGCGTGTTCGTGCTCAAGAAACATGCAGCCCAAGTTTTCTTTATGTAAGGTCTCTGAGGAGATTGGTTTGGCGACTGACTTTTAGAGGCAGCCCAAAATTTTGATAAACCCTAATTTCACCTCCTAAACTTGCTGTAACAATTACCATTCCCCATGCCGTTGCTTGCACAGTTTGAGCTCCATGGCTATTGTTTCCACCATCAAACAATGAATAGGACAAGGAGGACGACGATGAAAAAGAATGAGATATCGGAGAGTTCCCAGAAGCTGAAATGGAAGGTGATTCACCGTATCTTAATGATGAACCAAATGATGAACTTGTTCCGATTCCTGAGTCTAAACGACCTGATTGACCAAAATCTTCGTCTGCGTGGCTCATAATTCGCTCCAGTTCCGTGTTTTTCTTCGGGAGAGGAGGCAAATGCCTCTGACTACTAGCACTAACCATATTGTCTTCTCGGCAGCTTGGAGATCGACTAATGGAATATTGTAGTGGACCAGTGATGCGTTTTGAATGATGCCTTTTGGAGAGTACTTCTACAATTGGTGGCTCAATTTTCGTGCAGCCATTCCATGGAATTGCAACTGAAACTTCTTTGCAATGGAAATGCTCGTGAGCTAGGACCGTTATCTTACTTCTGCCTTTCCCTCTGGATTCTTCGAGCTTCCAGATATAAACATGAGAATCTTCACTTGCACTTATGACATATTTACCATCTGAACTGAACGAAGCTGAAATTTGGCTGCTGGTGTTCCGAAATCCTGTTACCAAATAGTGGACTTATTATATTACAGAATGCATATATACTTCTTGAAGTTTTGATTGAACATGACATAGAAGCATACCTCTAAATTTTTGGATTAGCTGTGATCCATTGAAGATGCGAATCCGTGAATCAGCAGATGTAACGAGGACTTCAGATGGGTTCCAAGGGGAAAACTATGAATACACAAATGTAGTTACTTCTTGGCAAGTTTATGAAAGACGCGGCTGGAAGCAAAATTACCTGAAACCCCGTGATTTTTTTGGATTGTGGCTTTTTCTTGGACTGAACAACATATTGATCCTTTTTCTCCAATTTGCAATCTAAAAATTGCAAAACATGTTGATGCTTAACACAGATATTGACAATATAAACATAGACAATGGAATTCAATAGCTATTTATACCATTAATACTATATAATCTACAGCTCCCTTTATGTGAACCAATCATAGCACCCTTCAACAATGAAAAAAGTGATATCAGTGTAAAAGAAAGTAACTTTTAAGCTTAGCTGAACATCCTTTAAGCATGGATTTCAAAGTCTTCCAAGAGAGTCACACCTTGCCATCAGGAGTGTAGCAAGCTGCAGTGACCATTTCAAGAAGATCTGTCCAGTCGACAACCTGCCTATCTGGTATGCTCCATACTCGAACTTTTCCATCAAGCGAACCACTGATGAAGTAATCGTCGTCTATTGGATTGAACTGTATGCAAGTTACTGCATTACAATATAATCATCAGAAGTATAATTCCAGTAAATAATGCAACTCTCGTTTCAATGCCTAGGCCTCGATAAATTATGAACTCACCGTAGTCATTGTGTGCAAACATCTTCAAACAGCTTCTAGTCTCCAAATCCCACAGCCTCACTGTCTTGTCCATTGAAGATGAAAGTAACAACTGCATAAAATTTTCTGATTCAACATTAACCAAATACAGTTTAATAAGAGTCAAATTAACCTTTTTTGGCCTCAGATAAATGGCCAGAATCTGACCTGAGATCTTGACCACGAGAGATCCAAGATATCGTCTTGATGACCATTCAGAGTGCATATTGGTTTTTCTGAAAGTGCAAATACAGTTTCTGGCATGGTTACATAATCAGGAATTGAGTTGCCCTTTTTTTTGTGGATTCTCCCCTTTTTTCTTTTCTCTGAAGGCAACGGTGTAATCTCTGCAAGCGGAGGTCGATCTGAAAATGAACCGCCCATAGGATGATAAGGCGTGCCACCAACAGAATTCAAATCATCAGGTGATCTAACCTCACATTCCTGCACTTCCCACACACGAATTATCCTATCTTCACCAGCACTTGCAAGAAAATGCGAATCCAAACTAAATTTAATAGTCCATATTGATCCTTCATGAGCTTGTATTTCTTGTGACAAATGCAATGCTGTGAATTCCTTATAGGATTTCCCATGTTGGCGCGCTTTTACCCATTGAGATGAATTCTTGTTAACTCTCTGTGCCACTGGTGAAAGCTGCTCTCTTTCTTTGTCTACAATTAATCCACTCATGGAATGTGCTACGCCTTTTAAAAACGCAACACCCCTTCTCTTGCTATTTCTGAAACTTCTTGAAAAATACGAATTCGCATGGATTTTCGGGCCGTAATCCAAATGTGTCGAGACGTTTGCGCGTTGCATTAACTCCTTCACTACCGGTGAATACCCGACTGACTTTTCGAATTCCTCCATTGTAAGTTGTTTCCCCGTTTGAACCTCGCTGAGTTTATTCCACATTCCTTCTTCATCGGCCTCTTTCACAATGAATTCTTTTCCAGTGTCTAAATTCTTAATCAAGAAGAAGGAACCCAACCCAGCATTGGAAAATACTGATTGTAATGCATCACTACTTGACATTGCAGATCTGTTTCTAGCTCTTTTTGGTGATATTCTGATAGAATTTGCGTATTGACATAAACCTGTAGTTGGTGTCAATTGCCCAGATGATGTTCTAGTTAAACGCTGTTTCGATACTGGACCGATTAATTCTTCTTTACGTTGTTTAGTTCTTGCAGAAAAAGCTTCTATATCACTATCTGATCTCGACCTTACGAGCAAAATCGGCGTTTCAGGTGAAAGTTCGTCTAGTTTTAATTCCTTCGATGGTGAAGAATCAGCCTTCGACGTAGAAACTCGGCCACCGCTGCTTGAAATGGCCCGGACAAACTTGGCGCTGGCGAGTTTCACAAGGTCCTTATTGCTTGCCAACCCCATGCCTTTCAAAAGACGCTTCCTTCGCTCCTTAATGTCGCCGGGTTCCTCCATCCACATATCATAGCCGGCCATAATAGACGGTTTCGCCTCTGCATCAAGGCTGCCGATTGGTTTGATGGAGATGGAGGAGACGGCGGAGACAAACGACATCCGGCTATCATCATCGTCGGAACCGGAGGAGGCTAAATCGACGGGAACAGCCGATGATATTCTTTGGTAGGTTTCAAAGAACCTATCATCATCGTCGTCTTCTCCGAGACCATCCCAATTCATGGTTAATGTTCTCCTGTCCATTGTAACAAAAATTTTAACGAAACAAATCAAGAAAATGTGTAATCTGAATTTGTCTTCATCATAGGACTAGAATGTTTTTTTGGTGAATCTGAGAAATGGGCTGGAAAGAGACAAGTGGAAGAGAGGAAAAGAAGGGACATTAACATAAACCGTTACAAATTATTTTTTGAAATTTATTGAATTATTTCATCCCTTCACGTTGCAGGGTTAATGCTAATAATATTATAAATTTCTTCCACATCTTACCCACTAATTTTGATTTTTTAGACGTGCCTAAGAGTAAGGTGAGTTGCCATCACGTGCAATAATATTAACCAAGCTAGGGTGAGTAACATTGCAATTTATTAACAAGACAGTTGTAAAGAATGATGTACTCATTTAGCTAACACTCTTGACATTGTATAGGGTAGTCTTTTTTTTTTTGGTAGATACTATTTTCTCATTTTGTTCCATCAAAAATCATATTTGGCATTAAGAATTAGATGATATAGCAACGAGTTCAATTTTTTTTTTTTTGACTTGCAATATTGGTAAGGTTTTTCGAACTGAGCAATGAGATTTAACCAATTTTCATTCTTAGACTCACGATAAACTTGACCTATGGATTATAAAGAGTGGGATAAGTGACCTAGATAAGTGATCGAGACATTACTGAAAAGAGCACAGACGATAGTATTTGTGTTACTTGAGGCCAAGAACCGATCGAAATTGTAGTAATCGAAATCAGCAATTTATGCCCGTGACTTATACTAGTCGATGTGGTGCATTTGCTTGATATGCTTTTTCTGAATCGACCAAGCTTTGAGAGTATAAAGGATGCATAGAAGAAACATTGAATATTCCATGATCTCACCAACCAACTAGCACATCCAGTAAAACTGCCATAAAAGCTCTATTAAAGGTGGGAAGGGCTCAAGTCGTCAAGTACACATGATCCAAACATACATCAACTTAGATGAAAAGAATAGTGCATGATGGAATATCTGTGATATGACAATTTATGTGAAATAATGGGATATGACGGTTCAATCCCATCCTCTCTTCAGAAAATTGAAATGACATATCTCATTATTCTACTTAAATTATCACATCATCGATATTTCATTATTATAATGATAATTATCATTACTCGATGAAAATTATTGAGCTCAAACAACTTCATAAAATCCTATCCTCTTAATTTTAAATTTAGCAAGTTATTTTATTTTATTTTTAACCAAAAAATGTGATTTAAATTAAAATCATTTCAACCGACATATTAATAAGTTGAAGTAAGGACTGTGATAATGCTTGTGGGCACAAGTCGTGCTTGGGGAAGTTTGAAAAAGGAAAGATCAAAGTTGAAGACCTTAGGTGCACCACCTCTAGACTAATTTTCTTCTATGTACGTTTGGACCAATTAGCTTTGATGTTTTAATTTATTTATTTATTTATTTAAATTCCTTTTCACGTTGGTCACCAAACTTAAATTCCACATTAGTCCCAACGTTAAAATTTATTTCACATTGATAACTGAACTTCAATTCATACCGCATTAGTCAACAAACTAATAAAATCTCGACTTTCATTGGTCATTGTATTAGTCTCCTTGCAACTCAATAATTGTCTACTCGATTAGCATCAAAAGAAGAAGTTTTCAAATGGGTATACTCTCTAACATGGCAAAATATATAGTCATTTCACACATCAAATTTAACATTAATTATAAAAATATGATTAATATAGTTGCATAAAACAAAATTAAAATCTGGATGATTAATTTGAAACAAATTAAAGTAGAGTGATCATATTGAAACACACTTATAAATTCAGCCACCAATTGATTTTTTTTTTCCCAAACTCTGCTAACAATCTTCCTGTATAAACTGAACATAATGCACTTTTTTATTTTGATTCTGCCTTTTTTCCCTTTAATTTGAATAGAATTCTGTGATGTTTTCTTACGAATATCGACTGATTTTCAAATTTATTATATGTAGATTTTCTTCTAGAAAATAATAATAAAAAAAAGACAAAGAAATAGAGTTAGTGAATAATAATTATGACAAAACACAAAAAATTACTAAAATATATTACCTCTCGTCGCAAGCCTCGATTATACTCGACAACACTTTCATAAGCATGTATTTGGCTCGTGTTTATAAACATTCAATTCGCACATTTTAAAGGTTCCACGAGCACTAGAATTAAACGACAAAAAGGAAATTACAAATCGTCCCTTCACAAGGAGGGAAACTTCATCTTATTTTTGTTGAACTGCATTTCTTCGAAAAAAAAAAATGAAGGCAAAAAATAAAAAATAAAAAATAAAAACAGAAGAGGGTAACGAATTTGAAACGCTGAAATTTCTTTCACTTGCCTAAAAATGCACACACAAACACATGCAGTTCATCCAAATTTGTGTTTCTCAGAGCCCAGTCAAGATAAAATTTTGTATATTTGTATGTATATTGTACTGTAGATTCAAGAAATTCATTAGCAGATTACAAGAGAAATTAACACTATATTCTTCTTTTTCTAAAATTCCTTACCGCATAGAGGTAAAATTATTCTTTAATCTTCACCGTGATCTCTTCTAGGTTTCTTGAATTTCAAGTCTTCAGATATCGGAGAAAATATCGACTCGACCTCGGCCGCCGATACATCAAATTTGAGGCTTCTCGGCGGCGATGATGCTTTTCTCTTCGTTGATGGTTGAGGTTCTGACCGGATTTTCTTGGGAGCTGGTGGGCACTGTGTCATCACTGGGATTTTGTTGTCTAAAGATGTCGGAGTTTTGAACCCATCATCGTCTTCAGCTACCTCGGATTCTCCTAAACATAGAGTTTTGGGTACCTTTTCATCTTCTGGTTTTTTTTCTTCAATCCCTTCGTCTTCTTCAATATTTTCCAATTGGGATTCTGAAAAATTCTCCTTTTTGATCTCTTTTTCTTCTTCTTTGATGAGATTGTTCTTGTTCGACATCCTTAAATCGACCAGTTTGTAAGAACGTGAAGAGAACACTCAAATACTATTTTTCTCTTTCATTTTTGAGACAACCTGATTTTTGTATGTTTGCCATTAGTAGATTTTGTATTCTGATCTCTACGCACTTTGATGCAGTCTATGCACGTGATTTGCTATATGGGACCATTTTATATGTTGTCACCCTTGCATTTTCTCACGATATCTCCTCAACTAATTTCTCATATGCTTAATTTATGCAGGAAGTGACTAAATTATCTTTCAACTGAAAAAAAAAAATGGAAATACATTCTGTCATTTTCAAGTATAATTATTTTTTGACAAAATTATTTCGTACACGATTCTGAAGAAAAATGACAAATTTATTAATTAATATAGAAAAACAAAACAAAAAAAAAAAAAAAAACATGTTTATTAATTACTAAATTTACTTTAAAAAAAAAAAAATAACATGTTTATCCCAAGAAAAATTCATGATTCTGAAGTGGCAAAATTCCAACACAAAATAATAATGGCAAAAAGGTCATTCAATAGCTTTTTTGGTCAATTTATTGTAATTAATGTTGGAAATTAAAATAAGTTTCAACCTTTCAAAATTATAACTTTTTATTTTCCGTTTTACTTTATTTTAATTTTCAATTTTAGTTTTTAATTTTCAAGATTTAATACAAAATTAAAAACCTTAATGTTAAAATGTAACTTATCTTTGAATGGATTAATTGTGAGGGTTGAACTTCTACATTATAAAAGGAAAATTGAATTTCACTGTTTGATGTAATATGAAAAATATAACTTGAGACACAAAAAAAACACTCCCTTTATATTTCATACTACATTCTAATAGTTTTGGTAACTCGATAAAAATTCGTTCACTTATCTCCATGTGGTCGTGCCCATAAAAAAAGAACTAACTGCGAGTCATATGAATTTTATCTTGGAATTATGTAGTGTCGAAAGTACTCGCACGAAGGGAATGCAATACGACTTTAGAACAACGTTTTTGACGTGACTTACTTGCATTCTAACTCTCTTCTTATCGTTGAATTATAATGTTTATAATATTATTATAATCTTCTTATGTTTATGTAGTTATCGAATTATATTATTTATACTTATTAGTTGATATGTTTATCTACACGCAAATCCTTCATTTTTTCCCAACAATTAGTACTAGTTAAACGCGTGTTTGATAAAGAGCATTGCAAAACAATTAGAAGTCATACTGTTTAATTGTGTTTAATACTATTTTTTCTTTTTATGGATAGCTAAGTTCATCCATTCACCCATATTGTTGGAAATTATTGACGAAAATAATAATAATAATAATAATACAATTTGTCCAAACAATTTAAATGCCTAAATATTCTACTATATATGCTACCTTATCTCCCAAACGAGGAATAAACATGGACAAGCCATAATCAACATCGCAAAACAAAGTTATAATATCAAATGAACACATTTGCATAGTTAGTTGTTTATTACTAATTTACTTCCTACTAATACAATAATAAAACAATGTTGGAGCAACTGTACAAATTGAACCTCAAATATTTAGCTTATAAATTTAGGACTTATTTATAATGTTTGTTTGGGAGAGATTATCTACGGTAAAAAATAATTTTTTTGGAGAACGTTTAGTTAAAAAGTAGAAAAAAATTATGGGTTCACGTATAAAATTATTTTATTGAAAAAAATCTTATTGAAAATGAGTTTGAAATAAAATAATTTTCAAATAAACTTTGCGAAAGATACGTTTAATTTTGAACCCATTAGAGTATCTCCAAGAAACTCTTTAAATTAACATTTTAATTTAGAGAGCGAGTTTGACTCTTCAAATTTGGAGAGTCAAACTCACTCTTTATAATTAAATGCTTTCAAAGTGTTTTAATTTTCAATATAGGAAAACAATAAAATAATTTAAAGAAAAACTAGTTAAAATAAAAGTAAACAAAAATAATAAATATTTTTTACGAATAGTAAAATTAAGTGTTAAATATAAAGAGTTTGTTGGAATAATCAAAATTTTTAACTCTCTAAATTTATATATACTCTCCAAATGATAGAATATACTCTTTAAAAATAAAAAGTCTCTTAGAGATGCTCTTATATTATATATGTTACGCTCAACGAGCATTGTCTCATCTTCTTGTTTCAAGTCCAATGTTTGAAATACGCTACAAGTAATGTTATGTTCCGAAAACTCAAGCGACTTACTTGGTGCAAGCTAGAGGATTCCTCGTTCTTTGGACATTAGCTAATGATAGAATATGTTCTTTAAAAATAAAGAGTCTCTTAGAGATGCTCTTATATTATGTATATTACGCTCAACGAGCATTGTCTCATCTTCTTCTTTCAAGTCCAATGTTTGAAATACGGTACAAGTAATGTTATGTTCCCTTTCAAGGAAAACTCAAGCGACTTACTTGGTGCAAGCTAGAGAATTCCTCATTCTTTGGACATTAGCTAATGAAAATTAGAATATCTAGATAATAAATTTTCTTTAAGAGCATTAATTAACCAATGACAGTATGAGTAAGTATACGATCATTAATATATTCAACAATCAATGAATAAGTCATGTAAGATTGAGGTTTGACTAATTAGCTCATGACATGGGTTGGTACCATTTCCCTCTACCAATAATTTCAACGTATGGGGTGTTTTGGTAAGTTTTAACGTTACAGTCTGAACAACTTGTACAATTTGTCAAGATTAATAGTTGGCACATAAACTAAAAAATTAGGAACCCTATGGGAGTCGTTAGGGTAAGACACGGTAGATTAAGATAGAATATGATAGGGTAAGGTAGAAGTGTTAAGTAAAGCAACTTGCTCATCGGTTTGCACCCATGGTGAGCATAAGATGTGAGCAGACTAATGAATTTTTCTTATGAGCTGCTCATCAGCTCGCAAGCCGAGTTATCAGAGTGGAATGAAAATGAAATTTAAATAATAAAAAAAATTGATAAACCTCGAGCCATACTTCGTTGAAGTGAGCTGGATCATGATCGGCTCATCTCGCATGCGAAAGTGAGCTGGCTCATGTGATGGGTCGATAACACCCCTAGGGTCAAAGTGGGTGGATTAATGAGTTATGATCACTCGACTCTATGTCTCTATTCATTTAACACCCTAATAGGGATGGCTGGGTTAATGATCCAACCTCCATTCATTTGGCCCCTACCCAACTCTTTAAAATATATAGAAATCTGATCCATATTCACTTTAGAGTAATATTGTTTTGACCTTTTGAACTAGAAAATGGAAGAATCTATGTACCTAATTACATGTTAGATGAGTGAATAGTGAAGAACCACATGGGGTTTACCAACCTAGCTAGGATTCCCAACTGAACTTGAAGGAAATTTTTAATTTATTTGGTAAACTTGTTAAGATACAGAAGTATAATCAATCTCCACGTTAAAATAGCTCGAGGGGCAAAGTAGATTGAGTAATGCTAAAAACCAAAGGTTGAGAGCAAGAAAGGTAAGAAAAGCCATTCTTGAGCCATCATAACAATTGATACTTTTAATTGACTGAACTAAATCGAACTATATATAGGCATAAAACAGCCATTCCGAGTCATCATAACCTAGTATTTTTTTTGTTAATTTTGGTATTCACCGCTATGCGTCGATAAAATTAGTTTCCCAAATGATACTTATTGACCCCAAAAAATGAGTCGGGCCCACTGTCGTCGCGTTGAACCAATTTCGGCGCATTTCTACTTGAGAAACAGTGGGAAATGAAGCAGATTTAGACGCGGAGAGTACTTCACAGCGAGAGACAAAAATATTCGAACTCCGGTGGGTGAAACAAAGGTGATCACGCTAACAATAATCACCAAACGAGAACAAAACTACTAACCAAAGATCTTGCTAGAATATGTGGAATGATAGAAAACAAAAGAATATTGTAGATTATATTATTATAAGACCATCGACTTATATAATTTTTTCTACTAAGTGTATGATGTAAAATGGAAATACAAACACTTATAAGAGAATTTGGCCATATTTCTTCTTGATTCCATATTTGAAAGTTCGAGATATGAGAAGATGATAATTCTAACTCCAATTTTTTCAACCCCTTCTAATTACAAAGAAGGTATATTTATACTACATTGGCCGACATGATATCCATTAGATCATAACCACGTGATCTCATCTCCTAAGTTGAGGCATCATATCATGTCTATTCATACAATTAATACATTAATAAGGGGTCAGTCGCCCTGTACAATAGGCTGCCACCTTGATATCATTTATGACAAGTGTTACATCAATCACTTTTAAAAGATACTCAAATATCTTGCAAGAGACAACATCTACTTATGAGCTTCGGATGAACTGAGCGTCTCGGAATCGGTCCTCTGAGTAGAGAGCTTCAGCTCCTTCGTTTCTTTAAGCAGCGTCTCATCCCAATTGCAGTGCTTCGCTGGGTGAGGCAGTACCTCAGTAATCTGCACAACTTCGCTGTATTTTGACCACTTGGGTCTCTGTCGACTTTCTGTCTACGTGAATTGTTACGTGATACATTTGACTTTGAGTATCGGTGGTGAGACGTAACAATACTTCATCTTCATTATTTAAGCAGCTAGAGACTTTTTTTTTTACGACCTCCAAGCTTGCACCTACTAAAGTCCGGTTAAACATACCAAAATCTCGAAAACTTGAACCACCAAAACACCCCATGGGACAAATATGATCCCAATTTAGCCAAGAAATCTTTTCGTCCTCCAATAAAACCTGAACATCAATGAACAAATGTTATGATGGTGCTTTAAGTATCCTAAAAGTTCTCATGAGATTAGTTGGGACAGCGTGGGAGAAGGATTCGATCTAAATTTCTTACCCACTAACTGAAAACGATCCCAACGCAACGCCACCCTCAGATTCTTTTCTAGGTTTTTCCTTTTATCCTTGTGGAGTTTGGCGTTTATTACTCCCCACCATAGGTCCATAGTCGATAAGCCAAGGTACAAGTCATGCGCCCTAGCATTGGAAAGGCTAGCGATTTCGTGTATTTTTCTTGCGTTTACCAGAGGTCATTAAGGCTACGAAGGGCCTGCTTAACGATTTCTTAGAAAAGTTTTTAAACAAAAAAAAAAAAAAAATCAACATATTTTAATAATTTTTTGAAATTTTTTTATCGAAGAACTTTTAAATAAAGTTGAGCTTTTGAATAATACTTTTACAATGAGCAGATGGACATTAAGTCAACCAAGAAGAACCTATGAAAATTCGCAGTTACCTCCCGTGACATTATTTGTGATCAAAAGTCAACGAATGTTTAATTAATCATTTGTTAAAAGGGATTTATCATAATAATAAAATAGATTTATATTTTAGAAAAGAACACATAAATGCCCGATTATCAAAGAAATCTTTTCTATACAAAATAAAGGAAATATTCATTATTCTAATCAACGATAACTCTGTCATCGAGACGGAAAAGAAAATCTAGTGTGCTTGACTTACCATAAAAAATTAGAGTACATATTCAAGTACATGAATTTTTTCACGGAATTTCTACAGCAACACTCGATTTGTAGACAATTTTTTTTCTTGTCATCCGTCAATCAATCTTTGCCATATGAAACTTTGTAAAGTTTTTGTGAAAAAATTTATGTACACGTGCAGAGACGGATGAGCGGTAAGAGACGGAGATAGGGGTCCGCGGGTCTACTATTCCTAGTTAATTTGTAATGTATTTTTCAGTTTCGCCCCATCAAAAATTTTGACTCGCCCCTGCAAAATTTTGAAATTTTTTATTTTTTTTCATTAATAAATATTGACCCAATAACTTANTCTTTGCCATATGAAACTTTGTAAAGTTTTTGTGAAAAAATTTATGTACACGTGCAGAGACGGATGAGCGGTAAGAGACGGAGATAGGGGTCCGCGGGTCTACTATTCCTAGTTAATTTGTAATGTATTTTTCAGTTTCGCCCCATCAAAAATTTTGACTCGCCCCTGCAAAATTTTGAAATTTTTTATTTTTTTTCATTAATAAATATTGACCCAATAGCTTACACTTTAAAATTCAACCATACAAAAATTTTAGACCTAAACAAAAGATTCATTAGTTACTTAAATAAATAAATAACCCAAATCCAATCCAAAAGCAAAGGACCCATTTATGAATCAATTACCCAAAAGCATACCCACAGGCCACAGACCACAAAATGTAATCCAGACTACAGACACCCCTCATTCTTCCTCAAATCTCATCTTTGCGCGACAGACGATTGAATTGAACACTGAATTTCAGTACTGATTTGAATTA
>CAIGRN010094488.1:0-17786 GCA_903798345.1 Fraxinus anomala | reverse complement strand
TTGACCTCAAAATATGCTGCCAACAGATACATGATTCACTTGTGCATGCGTAAGCTAGATTCAATACGTAAATGTAAATCAACAGTCGAGATCACTCCAAAATTGGACGTAGTAGAAGCTCAACGACACGAGACGTTTCCGTTTGGGTTCCAACGGGATAACGGAATACGATTGTATAATAATAACTAATCGCTATGGACTCAAATTAAAGATTGCAAATCAAAATAAGAGAATGAAATAAGTTGCTCCAAATATTTAAAGTTGCATTAGTCCTCAATTGTTACATAGTGGGGTATTTATAGTGTTACAAATGGAATGGTTACCCTTTGATCAAATTACATGTGGTATCATCTCCTCGTCCAAAGCATCAAGTCCTAACTATCAAGTTGACCTTCATAGCATTTAATGCTTTTACATCATATTGACAAGACAAGACACAAAAACACATTTTTTTACAGAAATCACATCAATTATTCGAATAAGATTTCTATAATAAAATCGGGATCATTGCACGTGTGCCGTCACTAGTTGGGATGGAGCCTCGGACCAATTTGGCCTCGGATTAAGGCCTCTTCGACATGTCCATCTCGAATTAATAATGGGCCTCGAAAATTATCATTTGGGCATCGTCTTCAATTACTGGTGGTTCGACAGAAATTGGTCCACAATTTCACTGGATCGATTACGTGACAAATGCTAATAGCAAGTAATAACATATTCATTAATCATCATTTAGGATAGGCTTGTCTTTTTTATATAATGTATTGTTGGAAATTGAGACCAATTACTTTATTTGTATAATGGATCCTTGTTCGAAAAATTATTAAAAGCCAAAAAAAATATGAATACAAAAAATTATGTATATAACTTTTAAACGGAAAAAAATTAGATCATCAAAGGTAAAGATATTTTATAATATAAAAAATTATACAATTATAGAATCTTTTTCACAAACCTCAAAGTCCTCAAGCATCCTCCAAAACTTGATTGAACGAGTCTACAGTTGATTCCAAGTCTCACCAATAATATGCACAGATAAGTTTTGGAAAATTCAGCATGCTGGTTTATTGCTTCACTATATAGCAGATAAGTGATACGATCAAACTCTTAATAACATCTTTAAAAGGCTCTTTAAGTAGAGGATGCTCTCTATTTAAAGAGTCGGTTCTTAAAATTATATTTCAGAAGATTCTTTAAATTAACATTTTAAAGTAAAGACTGAGTTTGGTTGCAACCCAGGTATTCTAGCCCAAAGAACAACCAAGTTTGAGGCAAACAAATATAGGGACTGACTCTTAATATTGCAAATCTCCCGACGAATCATTAAGTCTGTAGCATAATTTCTGATGTTAAGGATCCTCAATAGAGGCAATAACGAAGCATAATTTTGTTACTGCTCATATTGCTGGCTTATTATAACTGTTAAAACTAATATTAGTATGTTGGATTCCAGGAAAGATTTAGAAACTCATGATTTTTAAGGAACTCAAAAAACATTTTCTGATTTTTCGATGATCATACAATAGAGTAGGAGAGCCATTTTTATAGAGAAAGAGCCCCCTTCTACTTTTAGACCAACAAACACAATAACATGGACTAGTACAATTGTTACACAAGTGGACACACAACTTTTGATAAAGTGGAATCTAATTTAATAAAGTAAACAGTACTTTATCAATTATTTGGTTAAACAACAGAAAACTCATGCAAAGTGTCTAAGTCCTTAGATCTTAGGTGATCTTTGTGAATTATGGGGTGCCCAGATTTGCTACCACGGCTGTTCGTCTGAATTTTCAGAGTTTGAAGGTAGTTCGAATGTTTTCCACCAAGGCGTATTTTTCTTTTTCTCTCTTTCCTTTTCTTCATCGAGTTGTTGTTGAAGATTTTCAAGATTGCCAGGATTGAAAGGGTCAAAAGAGTAAGCACATGGATCTTGAGACTCTTAGAATTGAGACATTGTAAGTTCTGGCTGGCTTGAGCTTGTTCCTTCTTGAAATATATTTTCTTTCCTTATCTTCCTTGTGAGATGTGTTTTCTCATCCTGTGTTAAGAGTGGTACAAATGACACTTTCATTTAACATTTTCCATCTCTCTGTGTTGTTGTCCTTCATAAGTGTTTTCTGTGTAGTTAGTTATCTGCCATAGGCTCATTTTCGGTCGTCCTAAATATAATTGGTACCAATAATTGTCAAAATGATAATCTTTAGAAGGAATGATTGGATACCAATTGTGAATTTAGCTTAAGCTTTTCATATGAGCGTGAATGTCATGTTGGATCCTTTGAGTGTAATCTATTGGAAGAGTTTCCTATGGAACATCATCTTCAATTTGAGGCCAAATTTCTAGAGGGATTGTTTGATTAATTTCTGTCATTTTTCTCTGAAATGTCTTAAATTCTTGAGGTTATCTTTCACATTCTCTATGAAGATTAAACAACTAGACCGCATATTCTCGAACATAAGAGAGGAGTTCATAGTATCCCGATTCAATAAAATAATCATGTCTTTGGAACACTAGGATTACATGCACATTAACACACGAAGTTCTAAGATCTTTGAATTTTAAATAAAAATTTTGAAATTTTTTTGTCCAGTGAGAGAGTGGATAAAATCATTCAAAAAATCTTATAACTTCATCGTTCAAGTAAGGAATGAATTCTAGGTAATCCTTCCAAAGTTGTGAAGTTCTTTTTGGAAGCCAAGAAACCATGGTATCATCATTAAAACATATTGCAATTTGATATATCTCAAGAAGATACCATAGAAAACACAAAAATTCTTTTGAAATATTTTCTTGAATTTGTTCCGAATTAAAATAAAAAAAGTTTAAAAATGAATATTCTAAATGAAAGACAAGCCCTCCAGAAGGTGGATCTCATTTTGCCTAATAACTATGGTCTGATATTTAGCATGAGTTCCTTTGATTTTGAGTGGATAGTTCGATTTCTGATGGGAGTTTGAAGTTCGGGATGGAATTTTTGAATAAAAAATTTTGTGCGTTTGAGTTCATCATACAGATCGTAGGGATTTGTAATTGGATAGAAGACTTTATTCTAGAGAGCAGATCAAGTAAGAAATTGTGTTTGCCTTTGATGTGTTTGACCTTAAAGTCAAAGTTGGAGAACTATCCTGCCCATCTTGAAAGTTGTGAGTTTAGGATCTGCATCTTTTTGAAATTTAACATTTGGAAAATGCCTTCATGTCCATTTCTACTAAAAACTTGTGACCAATAAGGTGAAACTAAAAATTTTCAATTCCTCGTTTAATTGCAAGAATTTCATTGAATGTAGAATAGTAATGTTTCTCAAATTCTTTGAATATATCACTCTTGTAATGACAAATTTTTCTCTCGCCATTATTTTCTTCTAGCAGCACTACTTCCCAGTGCAAATCGCTTGCATCTGTTTGTAGAATTTTCTTTCTATCAGTGGGAATGTTTAGTGCTTGGAAGGTTATGGACTTCTTATTTAATCCTTTTGATAGCCAAAGTTTGCCTGGATGACCATTATGGAGGGTTTTTCTTAAACATTTCCTGTAAAGATCATATAATAGGTGCTTCAAGAAATTAGTCATGTAGTTTACCACGTCAATAAATGGTTGAATTTGCTGTTTTGTCAGATTCTCATTGGGAAACTTGAGAAGCTCCTGGGCAATGTGTGGCTGGAGTGACAACATGATCCCATATCAAGTGATAATTTTTGTGAATCTCTGGAGTAATAACTCATGAGTATCCTTAAACTCGGATAACAATAGGAGATATTAAATTAATGTTGTTTTGGGTAGTGGCTAGAAAAATTTTGTCACTGCCTTTTGAAACAAAGAGGGTGCCTTTTTAAGACCAAAAGGCATAACCATCCGCTGAAAATGTTGATTGAGTATACAAAATGCTGTTTTGTGCCTTTTTTTTTCGTTTTACTCCTAATTGCCGAAACCCGCCTCAAATTAAACTTGGAAAATATTTTTGTCTCTGCCTAATTTGCGAACATTGTCTTCCTATCACGAAGAGGAAACTTATAATTTGCAAGAAAATGATTTAGTAGCTTATAATCAATAGCAAGTCTTAACTTCCCTCTGATTTGTTCACTTCTTTTGTTAACATATAATACTTGGCACGCCCATTGTGATGTAGTGGGCTCTATGAGTCCTTCTGACTGTAATTGATAAAATTTCTTTGTGACAAGCTCCAAATGTTTAGGACTCATTCACATGTAACTCGCTTTTGTTGGGTTGACATCTTTATTCTTTTTTAAGGGTAGTGTTATAAAGAAGTCTGAGTTTTTCCAAATAGGCTTTGTGCATTTGGCAAGGAATTTTGTGTGAGATTCTGAACAACAATCTCTTATAAGGATTTTTGTTATGGCTGGTATTGTCAGGGTAAAGTATGTGATTGGTTGAATGTAAGGGATAAAATAAGATTTAAATTTGAGTCTATTTGAAAGAAGTCTAACTCGTTTTCCCCATAAATGTTTGATAACATCAAAACCAATGACAAGATCCTTTCCTAGTAATGATAATCTAAGTAGTTTATGGGAAATATTGAGTTCGGGGAAGAATTGGAGTGTTACTGTTTACTAATAAGTTATATGGCAAAGTACTCGTTATTGGATGCTTGAAAGATCTTTTGGTAGGGTTTCCACATGTTTTCAAGGAGTATGGTTGGGTTAAGAATTGGGAATGCCGCTCATGTATCAATTGTAACACTGTGATTCGTCTTTCATACTTTCCTATAAAGAGTTTGATTTCAATCATTGGTATTGCCATGATAGATTTATGACCTGCATCCCAAATCATTCTTGCATACTCCCAATGCTATTGTCACTGGTATTCAAGAGCAAAAGAAGTTTCTAGTGACTGTTCTTCTTCTTCTAAAACCATGATTCCAAACCTTCCTCATCAAGATCAACTTAAACTGTCGAAAGGATCTGGTTAAGACTTTTATCCTTCTTTTTGCTAGGATATTTTTTTGCAAAATGACCCTTTTTGTTCTAATAAAATATCTATTTCCCTTCTTTCGTGAAACTTTTTTTCTGAAAAATCTCATTTTGGTAGAAAACTTGGAAAAAAGTTTCTTTTGAAAGTTCTACTTCTGAATTTTTTAGGTCAGCATCCACATTCTCTTTCAATCTGTCTATATTTGATTTTCAAATTTGGCTGATCATAAGTTTCACCAAATTGTTTTCCCTTTATGTTGAAGTCTGAAGAATTTCCTTTGGTTACAGAGTTTTTTTCAAGATTTTTAATACCCAATTATGAAGCTCTCCGATAGATGTTTGAGATAATGCATGTCCCTTCAACTCCATCATTCTATGGGTTTCTTGACCAAGGAGTTGTGGAAATGATTCTAGGTATGCTTGATTGAGATTAGTATCATTAATTCCTCTAAGAATATAATATTGTTTCATGATTTCTTTAAAGTGTTTGTCCAAATCTTTTGGCTTGTAGCAACAACATTTTAATTGGAAGAATGCTTCGAGGGCCTTTTCTTTTGCATGGTCTGGTTTTACACAAATCTCCTAGTGTAGATTATCAAAGAAGTTATCAAGATCTTGTGTACTTGCCCACTGTCGTTGTTTATAACTCCCAAGTGATACAAACCATTCTTTCATGAGACCCGTGAGCCTAGCCAAAACTCCTATGATAACCATATTATGCGTCATATCAGGTTTTGTCAATTATGCAGTACCCCTATGCCAACATCTCTTGTAACCTCACTCTCTATTGAGAAGCTGGTATATCAAAGAGAGTAAATTTGACAGATAAATTACTATGTTGGGAATAATAATTATTTGTAACTGTTTGACTTTCTTCTGCATCATGCAAATCTTCATCTTTATGTTGTCCAGAGTATTTTTCACCAATCATTCCTCAACTTTTGTCCCCTTCGTGTTTTGTCAACCATAATAAACGATTGTCATCTTCATCTGAGGAAGATTGGTAGGGCTCAGAACTAGTGTCATTAGTTATGAAACTAGGTGAAAATTGTGATCCGGCTGGGTTCTGGATCTTACTTTTTCTAGGAAGGTAGAGATGGGGTTTTTTTATCATCATTTGTGATGGTTTTTGAGAATGATCGTCTATGGACTCTGCTGGTTTAATTGTTTATGATGGTCTTTTTGTAACTTTGGATGGCCTCATCTTTCTTTCGTATTCTTCAGGAGTGAATAAAGAGGCAAAGAACATTCTCTATTCTTTATTTGCAGACTTCAATAGGGGGAGATAATATAGCAGTTTGTTGCTTAAAAGTCATTTCAATCCTTTGCTGAGGATTTTGTCTTATAACATTTTCGAATTGCCAGTTCAGCACTGCTGTGCAGGAAAAATCTTGTCAATTGATCCATCTGCTTTTCTGGTATTTGGGTTTTTTCACTTTTCACATGTGATTTAATTAGTCTTTTTTAAAACTCTTCGTAGGTGTGAGATTTGTTGGAGGATGAAACATAGCTGCAGATGCAACACCAACATTTGATGGCTTCGGGTCTTTACCATGATCCTTCTAATCCCATTGTTTATACTTTCGACAGCAACTATCATCATCATCATCATCATCATCATCATTATCATTATCATCATTCTATCCAATATGAGCAATTAGTTCATCTGTTCTAGGTAGAGGAGTAATTTAATCAAATTTATCAGAGAGTTCTCCAAGCAACCCAATAAAATGGTCTTTGTTTTCAAATGCCTTGTGAAACTTTTGTTGACTTCCTTTTTTCAATCTCTTTATCCTAAGAAGAGAAAACTCATCGTCAACTTTAGTGCTCAAACAATTGGAACAAAAGAAAATATCCCAAATATTATGGCCAGAATTATGAGTTCTGATGTAGACATGTTTTTCATTTGATGGCCATAATTAACAGTTAAAGCCAAGCCTAGCTGTTAGAGAAAATCACACAAACGTACAAAATTATTGGAGAGTAATAATATAGTGAGAAAAATATCATCCCGCAAACAATAAACTTTAATTTGAATTGTATTAGTTTATTATCAAATTCGAATATACATGACACAAAAGAGATTTAGTTGATTATTTCTAGTTATTATAGTAATTATCTAAAGTTGGTTTGTATGAAATATGAGATGAATGTGTTGGACTTACGAATTCATCTATCATTTTCATATATTCAATTCTCGACTTAATTAATTTAGTGTGATTTGTGTATACTTGACAATCGATTATCCATTTTTACCTAACTATCTCTTTCGAGGTAAGTTAAACGTATTCTAAGGATGACCGATTATATTCTATTTCGAATTTTATGTGCGAATTAATGCATTAAAGTACACGATTATCTGATGATTGCACGCGATATACATGTTATTCTTAACATCTATTATCTATGTGTTTATTTTGCAGTGTTCTAAGCCTATTGTGAACTTTTCGACACTGCAACAAGTAACTAATTACCTAACTGGTGATCAAGCAATCAAGTAACAAGAAACATGCAAGATTAATCAGGAATTTAAAAATACACTAACTACTTGGTATTTGAATTAAAAATAAACAATAATAGGTATCATCTTCATATAACATGAATAGAATTAGTATAGCATGTTTCTAATGAATTTACATAAAGAAATATGAAAGTCATCACCTGAAAAATTAGTAAATACAAGAAAAAATGATAGAGAATCAATTTCTTATTCTTGATCTTCAATCATGAAGCTCAAATCTTCAAATCTTGATTTTAATTGCCTTGTATTGCTTTGCTAGGCTTGTTCTCTACATAAGAATATGTGGTTCTCCCTTTTTTTTAGCATCTCGAATTAGGTTAAATTACAACTACAATCTCATTTGAGTATAGAATTTCATTTGAAAAAGGAAATCAGCCCGACTGCCTTTTTTTATACCATGCGATCACATGGTAGGATGGCTGGTGATCGTATGGTTATCAATTTTAACTCTCAAAGTTTCCAAATTTAGGGACACCAATCGTTAAAAGGTGCGATCGCACCCCTCGATAACTATGGGACCAACTACAAGTTAGTACCTAACTTTTCTCCTAGGGTATAATTTCGTCACTTTTTTTCCCAATTTGAGTTCTTTGTCCTCCAATGACACCCAATTGATCTCGTATGTTCCTCAAACATCATTCCTTAGTCCGAATCGACTTTTGGATTTTTGTGATTTGATCCCACAACTTTGGAATTCTTCCTTGTCGCCTAAATTTTTCGATTAACAAATAATATATACATGAGAGATTAAACTATAATTCATCAAAATTAATTTCAAATATTCATATTTAACGACCTTGATAAGAGATGAAATACATTGACCAAACACTCACAAACTTCAACATTTGTTTATCCTCAAATAGAATTATAACCTATCTTAACAAGCAACGTGTAACAAAGTTGGTCAGAAAACCTATAGTTTGTCTTAGAGTTGGAATCATTGTGTCAAATGTATGAATAACTTCAAATTCACGCTACAAAATCTAATCTCTACTTATCCAATGTAAAACTGATGTGAGTATATGAAGATTCAAGTAAAATATCATAATTTCACAAATTGATTCAATTTTTAGCCCTTAATAATAAAATATGACATTTCTTCACTTGTAACATACACACCCCCAAGCATATTATTTGACTTTCTTCTAGGGTGTAATTTAAGGTTGAATTCATATATTAATTCTTACCATCCCTAGTTTGGATGGATCTTACTAATTTTTTATGCATGCAATTTTCATCACACAAATTTTTTTACACATGCAATTTTTATTCAACTCAATACATTTCTACAATAGTTCATCACTCTCAAACTATAATCAAAATGACTTTAAGGATGTATAATATAATAATTTTCAGGTTTAGCATCTAAGTTTTACTATTTCAACCTATTCAAATTATAAATCAACTCATTCCTTCATAAAGCAAAACTTAAATCATGTGCGCAATGAATATCAAATTTCACAAGGATAAACACTAATCAATCTAAGTATGTGATTTATTCACAATTCATGGATTAACACGTAGTTCTAAATATATACATCATTACTGACAAAGTTATCTAACCCACACAGACAAGCTTAACTAAAAAGTAAATTAAAAATAAAACATTTTTAAATTTTTTTGAAATTTTCATTTTTTTAACATAACAAGCAAACAAACAGTAAAAAGTGCTAACTCAACGTTTTTCCCAGAACTCCATCGATATGTGTCTGAAGGTGGTGGCTGATATGGGACGAGCATCCCTGAGCTAGAATGTCCTAATGATGGAGGAAATGGTGGAGCACGTGTCATCCTAACATACATCTCATCAACTTTGGATGTTGTTTTAAGGTCTTGTCATGGCTTTTTTGCCTAGCCGTTGATCTCTTAAGTGTCTCAACTCATTGGGCCTATACGCTGAATCAATTTCAAAGATGGATTACGTTCAAATCAACGTATAACTCTTACATGTTCAACTTTTTGATTTCTTAAACAGTATGTGTGCCTAATAATTACTTGAGATGTTTATACATGAAGGCCACTTGAATTCAAGTATTACGTGACATATGTAGTTCTATTTCATAAAATAATGGGTAATTTGCTATAGAGATTCCAAACCTTTTAAAAGTGAGGCATCAGGTCCCAAACTTTCTAATTTTAACACTTACGTAACAAACCTTTTAATAAATACGTGACCGAAGGACCTTTGGACGTTTTCTATCCAAATGATCATTAGTTGACCAAAAACTCTTCAATTGACCGTCATTTAACCAAAATGGTGAAGGGTAAAAAAGTTGGCCCTCAAAATTCTAGAACAATTTTAAAAAAAAAGATAAGAATTATGAAAGAAAAAATTCATCATCTTGTCCCGGACCCCCTCGACCCATCCATCCCACCCTACCAAACCTTGCTCTGCCTCCATCCTTACCTATAACTAACCAATGCATAGATCTCCAATCTCCACCGCCATCCAAATTTGCAAATCTCGCTATGATCCTTCTATCGAGTATGGAAAGAAGCAGTAGTTATTGCCACCAAGCAATTAATGTTTAGTTTAGTTTTACAAATTGTGTTTGGGATTTGCATATTTTGGTGGTGCTACTAGTTATGTTCATTGGGCGTGATAGGCTGAGATGGGGATGCTGGTGGGTGGGTGGTCATGGGTGTGCAGAGAAGATGAAGAATTATATTTTAATTTCGCATATTTTTTCTTTTTTATTTATTTAAATGAAATTTTATGCATGGATCTTTTTAATCTTTGCTATTTTGGTTAAACTATGATTCATTGAAGAAATTTTGGTCAATTGGGTGGAAAACGTCTAAAGATCCTTCCACGGCACATTTTGAAGGATTTGGAATGTATGTGCTATGGTTAGAAAAAGTTTTGGACCCGATGGTATATTTTTGGGAGATTTAGGAGCTTAGTTGCAAAATTCCTTAAAAAAATGCTTGGTTGGTAATAGTTCTAAGTTTCTATTTGGTTTAGGCTTGTTTGATCTCCATTATTTGTGTAGAATATTTTTTGAAATAGTAGAGTGATAAAGAATGTGATTGAAAATAAAAGAGATTTTTTTTAAATTGTGTGTAATATTATTTTATTGAAAAATGTGTAGTTGAAAAGAAGAAAAAAAAATGTATTTAAAAAAAAAATGGAGATCAAACAATGTCGTAGTAAAAAAATTGATAAAAATATAAGTTAAAATCAATAGTTATTTTAACCACACGTTTAATGGGAACTTTCTAATCACACATTCCATAATTTTTTACCAAAATTTATTAAAGATTTTATTCTTAGTAAAATCAAACAAGGGCTGTGTTTGCAAGTTATGTATCTTATTAAGTAGATTTTCATATACTTGAGTTAAAACTAAAAATTTGCCAAACATGGCTCTAATTGTAAAAATGGAGATCTAAATTTGTAGTAGGTGGGCAGGTGGGTGGATGAAAATTGAAATAAGAGGTATATTCACGCAATTTTAGAAGAGGCCTGTTTCACTTTGTCTTTCCAATTGGATCTCTCCTCACAAATTCTCTTTCATTCACTTCTCCGACGCAATTCCACAATCAAGCATAATTGCTAAACGTCCTTCAACAACGTAGATCAACCGCAGCTGCCATCCTCTCCAGGTATTCTAAATTATTATTTTTTTCTTAACTGAATTTTTACACTGATTATAAATGCCCGCTGTTGTTCTTTTTATTCTGTTTGTTTCTATTTTCCTGCTTAACTTTCCGTGGATTGAAACTCTGTTATCGGGATTCATTATCAGTGAATACACTGAATTTCTCAAACAACTCAAGACTAGGGTTACGTGGTCAGATGCTTAGTGAACAATTAAGCCCCCTTAAGCCCCATTCTCTGTGAATAGATTTTGTAAAAAGTGATTTTTATTTGGAGGATGCATGATTAAAAAGTATGGAAATTTTTTGGATTTGAGTGCATAAATATTTTATTGGACGGAATCTGTGGTTGAATATATGTTTTAAAGAATGTGGCTCAAAACAATGGCTAAAGGTTCTCTTTAAAAATCCTGAAAAAATATTATATAGCCCCAAACAATGGCTAAAGGTTCTCTTTAAAAATCCTGAAAAAATATTATAACAAAATAATTAAGTAATAAATGGGAAATCAAGAGCTTATGCTGTGATCTAGAAATAATAATCTATCTTTATCAATTGTACTCCAGAGTTAGAACCTGAAAATTGAGAAAGAAATTGATCTGGTCATTGCTTAGTTGCGTTGAAGCAGTTAAGAATCATTGACAGCCATGGTGAAACCCAAAATTGCCCCATCTATGCTGTCGTCGGATTTTGCAAATTTGGCTTCGGAGGCAGAGCGTATGCTCCAGTGTGGTGCTGATTGGCTCCACATGGACATCATGGTACTTTCTAGCCACTAGCTATCATCATGGATTTTTATTCCATTATGTACATTTGAATTCTTAAGCTGTTTGCTGTAGTTGCTAAGGGTCCAAAGTATGTTTGATTAAAAGTTGCCTTTAGTAACTTTTTGTCAACTTAACGTATGTGGATATCTTAGTTTTAGCTTTTAAGTAAAAGAAAGTTAACTTTTTTTCTAAATGATTTGTGATTCAGTCATATATTAATTTTTCTTTTGACTTTCACCAACAAGAAAAAGTACTTGTTTTGAACTTACTTATTTGCTTATAAGTAAACTTTGTAGGCTTAAAACATGCTCCTAGTTGCTTTAGACTTTTCCAATAGCTGTAGATCTAGCAATGAACTAATGGAGTTTGTCAAAAATATTTATTTACCCAACCCCAAGTTTATTGGGAAGAAGGCTTAGTTTGTTGTCGTATATGCATCCAAATGCAAATGGTATCTTTACTATACATGTAATATCCTGTGTTTTAAGGTAATGCATTAAATATGAAATGATTGGATGAATAGGCCAGACACTCATTTTAGACCCTGGAGATGGAGGGGATTTGATTGTATGTTGTTGCTTCAATAAATAATTATGAATGTTTTCAATACCTAAACATCTATATAGTTACAGATACTATAGTTTGTATATATATAGTTCCATATTTTTCTAATTAAATTTTAATGCATTTTTGAACAATTTCATTATAATTTCTTTTATATTTTTGAAGTGATCATTTTGCTTTCAATGGAATTGAACTACATCTTTTGGAAGCTTTATAGTGATAATAGCCCAAAAATTTTGATAAAGAAAGAAAAAGGTGTATGATGTAGCATTATAAATCTTTAGCATACATAGAAGGGGAGAGTATATAGTTATGATGTGTGCCTTCTCTCAATGTGCTTGCAATATCAGTAGGCTTGTATGTGCTGTTAGCCTTAATGTTCTCATTTATCTTTGCATGATTCTGTGTTTCAATTGTTGCAAACTTAATACTGAGAAGCTATTTGCTTTAGTGCTTAAGATTTTGAAATGTAATTGAAATTTGAATTGGTTCATTGCAGGATGGGTAGGTTGGATACTTGGCTCAAGTTATATTATTTTCCCATGTGTTGCAAATGATGATCAGATACCCAGAAACACAGTGGCTTTTTATTTTTTCATATTTTACATTGTGTTCTCAAAATTCTAACACGTAAATTTTATGTACTTGTGCACTTTTGAAATTTTGCAGTCACTTCGTCCCAAATCTTACCATTGGTGCTCCTGTTATTGAGAGTCTGAGAAAGCACACAAAGTAAACATTTCATACTTCCTCTAGCAAACTTATGTAATTCTTTCATATTGGTATTCAGTATTGGAGAGGAATAGACATTATGATGAACGAGACTTTGGCTTCTTTTGTTCTTTAATAGAATCTATTGCTATACGATGCTCCCTACTAAAAATGCTATTTCTTGGTTTTTTTGTTATTTAAGATAAAGTGTATAAATGTTTCTTCAGGGCCTATTTGGATTGCCACCTCATGGTCACAAATCCTCTTGATTACGTCGAAGCATTAGGAAAAGCTGGTGCTTCGGGTTTTACTTTTCACGTTGAAGTCTCTAAAGGTGGATTGATTGTTTGAAGTTTTCCATTTTTAGCTATCTTTTTGCACCATTTATGTTAGGCAATGACATTAGCAATGTGAACCCTATGTAGATTCTAAAGTACTGTTGTTTTAAATGTCAGTTCTTAGCCCACCATTCATAAGAATTAAGAATCTTTGTCAGATAATTGGAAAGAACTTGTGCACCTGATCAAGTCAAAGGGCATGACGCCTGGAGTTTCTCTGAAGCCGGGAACGCCTATTGAAGACGTGTTTCCACTTGTAAGCTACTCCCTCTTTTTGTTGGGATTTTTTTTGTGAAACCCGTTCAATATTATCTGATTTTTAAGTTTTCAATGTCCTTGTTGCTTTGCCACTTCATTTTAGTAAGGAAAACACAAAGGGTATGCTAGTATGTAGTTCTGGACTTAAGAGTACAATGGACAAGATATTTTTTTAATTTTTTTTACATTATATATATTTCCATCCGTTTTACCATATTTGCTGCCAAAATGGTACAAGTGAAAATGCTTGTGAATGAAAAAGTAAAGTACTTTTCTGCAAAGGCCTTCCCCATATGATTTGTTTCTTTTTCGTGCCTTGCAGCTTGAAGATGAAAATCCTGTGGAATTGGTTCTTGTCATGACTGTTGAACCTGGATTTGGTGGGCAAAAGTTCATGCCAGAAATGATGGATAAGGTACACAACTGTAGTTTTTCGGCATTTAATTGATTGTCACTGTTTGTTTTTATTAGCACAAGTTCATAATTCATCCATGGGATTACAGGTACGTACACTGCGGAAGAAGTATCCATCTCTAGACATAGAGGTGAGTTCTGGTCTTATTGACATGGTTGGATTTTGTTAGCTTTCTCGTATCTGTACTCGATATTGTTAGTTATGAATTTACCCAGCATCAACGAAACTGAGATCAAACTCACCAAAGAAAACCCATCTTAACTTTGATCGCAAGCAACATATAATTTTATCGCATACTTATGTGAAAAGCATTCTCAATAATCTCAAGACATTTGAGGTGTAATGATGAGGGTAAAGAGTTGCCCATTTTCCCATTGTGGTCTCTACTCTTAACGATTTAGGATTTTAAAAACATTACTATACTTTTCACGTGAACTAAGTAGGTCATTAAACTTGAACTTTGGTCACCAGGCTTGAACATTTATTACAACCTGGTCATTCCGTCCATCCCATTAGTTTGGCTAATGGAAAAACTAATGTGAAAATATGAAGTTCAGTACCAAAATGAAATTTCTGTATAAGTTTAGTGACCACCAATATCTTCTTGTTGATTTAGCAATGAAATGAATTGGTAGGTTAAGATTGAACTCCAAATTTATTAGGGAAGATGCATAGTTTATTGTTGTATGGTTTCGGCTCTTCAAACCTTGATTCTCTTTTGCAGGTGGACGGTGGTTTAGGACCTTCAACTATTGATATGGCTGCTGCAGCCGGAGCAAACTGCATTGTGGCAGGAAGTTCGGTTTTTGGTGCTTCTGATCCAGCTCAAGTTATATCCCTACTGCGAAAAAACGTGGAGGATTCCCAGAAAACTAATTAAAACTTCCCCAGGCAAGCAACTTGGTGTAATTTGGTCTCTCATATTTACATTACTGAATGTACAATAATGATTTGCATCATGTTATATCTTCATAAAAATGCGAAGTGAGTGTTAACTTTTCAACTGTGGACCAGTGTACTAATAAATTATTATGACATGTTTGGTATAGCGGAATAGACTGTCAAATGGTATTACAGATAGAAAAAGAAAGTCAAAACTTTGTTTGTTGTCGATGTAGTCCAATCCTACCAAACATGACTTTGGTGTATGTTTATGGACTGGTCTCTTTTGTATGTTTCTAGAGTTTGGTTTGGAAGAGCTTACAATATGCTTTTTTGTGTTTTGAAATCAACATGATTTTAATTCAATTTATATCAGGCGCAAGAATAACATCAGTAAAACAAGGTTGTTCACTAAACCAACTACAATCTTCAAAGTGCAAAAGCGCATTGGATGCTGGACCGCCCTATATGAAAAGGGCCTACGTGGCCCTGTTCAAGCAGCATTATCCTTGGATGCTATACTATGGGTGACACCGTTTGCCACTTATCGTACAAAATGACAACTAATGAACGAAAATGATTCTAGTAAGGAAGAAATAAAAACCAAAAGAGCTCCGGAGGTGAATGGATTTGTTATTGCAGCTAATTTCATTGCAACCGTCACAGATTCCAGTAAATCAATGTTCAGCGCAAATTTCCGCCCCTTCTATATTGCATAATATTCTGCTGTAAATGGATCAACTGAAACCTTTGGAGATTTTGCAAACACCCTCAATCACCTTTTTATTAAAAGTAATGTTATTTAGCACTATTGGTGTTGTAGCACCAGTCGAGATAGTAATAATGTGACATTAAATGAGAATTACAATTAACGAGTCATTTAATTCAATCTTTCATCGATTCTATTAAATTGCATCACCTAAATTGGTGTTATAACACTTATGAGTGCACTGTTCTTCCATTAATGTCCCAACATACACCTTCAACCTCCATAAATTAAATACATTCCTTCAAGGACTGTTGCATAAACATTATTAAGCTTTAGAGAGTTCGCACTTGGACCCACCCAGTTTCTGTTTTTGGACGGAGATTCATTACTACACATATTCATCACTTTTTTGCATATCTTGGAATTCATCCATAAGGCATTGGCGCTATTTAAAATGTGGGAAGCAATCGATCAGATTTATTGATCTCCATTATTTGGTCTGTAATTGATCTCGCGCGCAAGATTAATTCCCCAACCTCCAACCTATATCAGATATCAAACTAGAAAAGGTACAATGATACCAGATATCTTGAATATATTCAAATCTATGAGTGCATATATCTTCAAACTTCTCATTACATCTATCACATATTGCATGCCATAGGGAAAAGGTTACCTTAGGTTGGGAAAAGTATCCATAAATACCTTCCACGCAAAAAAATTCATTTGGGTAAAGTCACTTTGTCAGAAAGATGTTGACAGATGCCTTGACATAATGAGTGTTGACAATATATCATCGATGGAAAAATTGACAATGTTTTAAACAATTCAATAATAGAATGTTACGTGACATTATGTCAATGATTATGTTCTACAGTTGTCTATCTTCTCAAAGTGCCAGATCGGGGTGCCTTTGACATTTGGAAACCCACAAGGGTTAGAAAGTATGATCTCACTATCTAGCGAAATGAAAAGATCATTGATTATCTCGTAGTTCCAAAATCAATCGTCTGTCATTAGATTTGCAACAGTAAGCATATAATCCCCATAGCTCGGGGTGATGGGCAGAAATGAAAAAAGTCCTCGGAATCCAGTGGCTGGAGAAAAACTGAGGCTTTATAACCATTTCCAATTTACTATCTGACCACATTATCTAATAAACTCCTCGCCCACATAACGCTACGCCATAAATATGAACTCTCCCCTTTACACTCCATGCATGAACGATGTCCAAGGATAATACTTATCCTTCAAAATCCGAGCTGAATGGGAATTTGGATTAGTGAGCAGACGCCAACATTGTTTAGCCAATAAAGCTTTATTAAAAGCTTCCAGGTCCTGAAAACCGACGTCACTTCTATTCTTGGGTATCCATAGCTTTTCCAACTCATCCTATGTAATTTATGTTTACACTTAGTCTGACCCCACCAGAATGATGTCAACACCCTTTTAATTTCGCTACACAATGCATCAGGTATTCTGAACTCGCTCATAGTCTAGGTTGGAATGGCTTGGGCCACCGCCTTTATCAAGATTTCTATCTTCTCCAAAGTTGAAGCTTTTTCTACACCTATTCTTTTACTCTTAAAAAATATGTTTTCGCTTCTGCCAATAACTAAAGGAAGACTAAGATATTTGCTAAGCGGGCTAACTCTTTTCCAACCGAAAAACTCAAGAGTAGCCTTTTGCAATTCCTCAATTGTATTTGGGCTAAAAGTAATAGTTGACTTAGAATTGATCTTCTGTCCTGATGCCAATTCATATGTATCTAAAATATGTCGAATGACAAAGCAATCTTCCAAGGTGGCTCGACAAAAGATAATACTAGCATCTGCAGAAAACGATGACCAACCCATTCTCCATTTTTAGTGTAACTGAAGCACTTTTACATACTCTCCCTTGATCAATATCATAGATAAACCCTCAGCAGATAAAAGATAAGAGTATGGAGAAAGAAGACATCCTTTCCTTAGTCCAGGGAAGGTGTGATGGCTTCTGTTGGACTCCATTAATCAGAAAAGACAGCTTTGTAGTGGAATACATTCTTTAATTAGTATATAGTCGTATAAACTTATCCAGGAAACCCATTGT
>CAIGRN010094484.1:0-15034 GCA_903798345.1 Fraxinus anomala | reverse complement strand
CCGTTTTGTTAAACACCTTGCATGCATCATTTTAATTGAATTAAAGCTAATTTTTTATGTGTTTTAACGCAATTCATTTCCTCTCAAGTTCAAAAATGTTATTATCAAACATGGTTCCAATCACAATAACAAAATCATCAAAAAAGAAACTTCATAAATGTTAATTGTTTACATTATAAAGTTTAAATCAAACATAATTAAAGAAAGAGTCCAAAACATAAAAAACCTGTAATTTTGTTTGTGTATTTCTAGATTTGGGGAAGAGAACTTTGAAGAATGAATGTTGAAGCAACCTCTATCTTGTTTATCCTTGATTTGTGAAAGATTTCCTCTTTTCCCTTTCAATTATCTTTTGATTTTTTGAGATTGGATGCTGATTTTTAACAAGTCGTGTCGTGCTTTAGGTTTGAGCGTATATTTTACATTCAATTTTAATTATTTACCATTTAATCAAAGTTTATCATTTTTTTTTTTTTCAAAACTATCCTAAGCTTTTGGGTATTTGTGTAAGTACCCCTTGAATAATAGTAATTTTCTGTAAGGTTTGTTTTAGTATATTTTAAGTGTCATTAATTATTTATTGGGAAAAATTCATATATCAAATATTAGATATACCCCATTTCATTTATAAAATAACAAGTTTAACATTTCAAAATTCAGATCATATAAATAGAAAATTTAAACATAATAATACACACACACACACACACACATTATGTTTAAATTTGTTTCTGTTTCATTCTATCTCTAAGATTCAGCAATCAATTACAATTTATAGGCAGATTTCTAAAATACAAAATCTGCATCCCCATAATCCACATTCATGGTCCAATTCAGTACAAAAGTCACAAAAAAATTAAAATGATTTGTAACATTGACTTCGTTGGAATCGTTTATTTTGAAATTAGTCGCCCAATTCAGTTCACATATTGAAGATGATCGTCTCAGTAGCTTAAAAGGCTTCGACAACATTGCAGAGTTGTCGTATTGAATTGATGTTCATGATCTTCGAATTATATTTCAGAGGCGTCGTAATCACACAAATGGTAGCCGTTAAATTTATAGTGCTTTTACATAATGTGATTGTAATAGTTTATCGTAATTTATTTGCGTTATTTCATGTTGTGCATTTACATTGAATGTGTGACCTTCGTTATATCATTCACTTATAGTGCTTCTACATAATGTGATTGTAATAGTTTGCTGTGACTTAATTGCGTTATTTCATGTTTTGCCTTTACACTGAATGTGTGACTTTCGTTACATCGTATGTGGAAGTAATGAGAAGTTGTGACCATACTTGATTCAAAATTTCGAGCTGCAATAATAATAAGTGATCTGTCTGAGTTGTGACTCTTAATTATATATATGACTAACCATTTTGTGTGCATCTGCAGATATGAGGTACGAGCATGTATGTTTGTTGAATGTGTCACAATTATCACTGGTGTTGATTGATCGTAATTGTTGTTATAAGAAGCTCGTAGACATTGTTATGATGGAGTTTGGATTGGATTCTACTAAGGTGACACTCACAATGACATAGCTAACAGTTATCAACTTCCCATCCAAATAAAGAGTGATAATAATGTCCTGTTGTACATGATGCTAAAGGGTATGGATTGTTTGGATTGGATTCTACTAAGGTGACACTCACAATGACATAGCTAATAGTGATCAACTTCCCATCCGAATAAAGAGTGATAATAATGTCCTGTTGTACATGATGCTAAAGGGTATGGATTGTAATCCTGCCAAATATTCATTAAACATTAAGGTCACTCATGCAGAAATAGAACACCAATCTGCTATGGTTCAAATCGATGGACAAACTAGTGGAGAGTTGTTATCATTATAAGATTTAATGCTAGAAATATGCCAAGCAACAGTAGAGCCATTAGGTCACAAATATGAAGAAGTCACAGTGTATCCGTTGCCAATGCTAGGGAGGTAGAAGAATGAATGGTTTTTCATAATAAGAATATTCTGAAATTGAGCCTGCCCTTATATGCAGTATAAAACATGTTTGAATCTGTTGTTGTTTGATCAGAGAAGGAGTATTTTGTAAAGCGTACATATAATGAGTGTAATTGGATATGGAAATTATCAAAGTTAAGAAGAACATAGCTATTTAAGATTAGATAGATTAGGTTGGTCACACCTGTGCTTCAAACATAGTATTAGGCTTTCACATGCAAGTTTCAACATCAGTTGTGTCATCTTACATAAAATACAACATACTCCTAACGATATACGTAATGACATGTTACATACATATGTAGTTTCTTTGAATTATGTGAAAGCCTAGAGATCTTGAGAGCAAACCTTGAGAATGATTAGAGGTGATTCAACTAACTCATTTGGGAAGATATCGAGCTTTTTTTACATGCTTCAACAAACAAATCTTGGTACGGTCACATAATTAGAACTTGATGGTCACAATAGGTTCAAATATTGTTTCATGGCACTTGATGTATCCATTCGATGATAGAAGCATTGCAGACCTGTGATTGTGGTTGATGACACATATTTGAATGGACACTATGATGGTACTCTATTCACAGTATGGTCACATGACGCTAATAACAGCATATTCATACTTGCATTTGGAATTGAAGATAATGAGAATGACAGATCCTGGTAATGATTTTTCGAAAACTTGAAGAAGGTGTATGGGTATAGGGATGCATTATGCTTTGTATCAGATCGCCACAACAGTATAAAAAATGCAATTGAGAAGGTGTATCCAAGAACTTGTCATGGAATTTGTTTATATCATCTCCTACAAAACCTGAAATCATATTATGGAAAATCGGGTCACAACATAATGCAAGCATACAATTCAGCAATCCACGCATACACGTTGGTGGAATTCGAATGTAACATGTAACAACTATATACAATAAATCAGAAGATTAGATGTTATATGGTAATGTGATAATTTCATTTTACTTTTACATACATAATAAATGTTACGACTATAAAAATATATCATCTGCATCATCGTGTTTTTTGCTTGTAGGACGATGTTAGGCCCAAAAAGTGGTCACGATACCACATGCCAACAAACAGATACTCCATAATGACAGACAAGTCACAACGACATAATTGAGTTCAGTGCTAATTCATAAATCAAACAAAACAAACTCCCTATTTATATTTCACAACCCCAAACATGCGTTGGTCACAGATGGATGGTTTGGTCACAAACAACATAATTTAGGTCATTACTAGTTCATAAATCAAATAATGATAAAATTCCTTTTTTTATGGGTCACACTATTGAATAACAATATGCACTCAATTCATATGTCACAAGTTGAATAGAACATATGTCACAAATGTAGAATACTTCATGAATACTTGTTACCCATCAATTTTAGGGTTCATAAATATGCTTCAAATGAATAACAAATTAAACAAAATAAAAATACGTTTTTCGAAGTGGAATTTGTAACTTACCCAGTAGATTTGTATCTTTTAGAAGGTGAATCTTTATGTATTTCATGTACCTTTCTTTTACCTCTTCTATGTGAGACCTCGATTACATTCTTCCCTCGATTTTAAATCCTTGAACTAGCCATTTATCTTTGGTTTTACGATATACAGTTCACAGAGTGAAAATACTTATAGATTGATGGTTATATAGTAGGACGATAATGTGCGTTGACGACAATCGCAAGTTCACTGGAAAAGTAATGGCGACGAGGGAAACCTCTTTGCAATTGTGAGTCTGTGATGAAGAAACATGGGTTGAGGTTTTGAAATATTAGTGGTGATGTTTTCTAATTTTAAAACACTTAAATCATGGGATACGTGGTTGTTAATGTGTATATTAAATTTAATTATAATATATCTGATTTTTGAAAAGTGAAACTTCTTTCCTGATTTTAAAATATTGATATTTAAAAGTAGAGTAATGTATAATTTCCATTTATTTATTCAAACTCTAATTGGTTCCAGGAAAAAAATGGATTAAAACTCAATTCAAAGTCAACTATTAAATTTATTCATACATTTCATGAAATCTACAACTTTTCTACTACATATTTTATCAGTTTTTTTTTCAAAATTCACTGAAAATTTGATTTTTATCTAAATCTAACAGATGTGGAGTATTCTCGTTCTCGAGTCCACATTTGTCGTCTCTAAGCTTGTTCCTAGAATGTGTGTTAGAATTTGAACACCAGAACTATTTATCACATTATCTCTTCTTAACAAGACAAATAATATCCAACTCAAACGGTAACTCATTGGTTCATGAAAAAGCTCCAGTCCATTTCTACCTACGATAGCAAGAGAAAGACGACAAGGGAGTCAATGAACAACAACATTTGGGAGAAGACTTACTGAAGTAGATCCTCGTGGTAGATGTCCCATTGACTACATGATAATACCAATTCAATATGTTATATATTTTGAGTAATGCCATCTAATACTAGTGGAGAACTGAAGAGAGGGAACAAGCTTTATTTTATTATTGAAATATGAGTATTAAACATAATTATTTTTGATGGATTGTTTGATAAATGACTTTTTTTTTATTATTTGATGTGATGCTCCTATTTGGTGGGGATTAAAATCAAATTTTAATAAAAAAAAGATGAAATGTGTGGTTCAAAAGTTGTGTGGTCCTATCAAATGTTGATTTTGACTTAGAATAAAATCTAGATTTTAATCTGAATCAAACAGAGAAGATATGTATATCTTGTATATCCTCTCATCCTAGCTATGCAAGTCATCTGTTGATTTTCAACATCAACGCAGTTTAGACTTCCAAGACTCAAAAACTTTGATTTACCATGAGGTTCTTGCAAAGTCCTATAATCAATATTAGTCGATCCCTAGTTGACATTGTTTATGTTTCATCCAGGATAATTCACGAAGCCTGCAGGCCGCTTGGCTTCTGATTGACTTTGCAAATGGTAGACTTTTGTGTGTGTGTGTGTGTGTGTGTGTGTTATAGATTTGCATTAGAAGATGACTATTTTCCTCTTTCTTATTATTTAGATTTGAATATTGTTGTGTTTTGTAATTCAAATTCGGTCCAAATTGGGTCTAGAGTTTCGCATTTTGGAGTATTGGGCCCGAAAATGTCAAAACTAGGGTCCAAGAAGAAAATAAGGCGGATTGACAGCGTTGGACGGATGCTCGAGCGAAATGAGCAAAATTGGAGCAGAAAGCTTCTCACCCACCTGTCGCTGAGCTGCCGCTCGCTTATCGCTCGACGGGTCGCATAAATTATTTCCTTATTTTTCAGTTTTACGCGATTTTTGACCTAATTTTCATATTTTAGGTTACTTCTAGGGTTTAAACATCTCTCATATAAATATTAGACTCTTCATTCAGTTTCATAGACCTTAAGTTGCAGAAGTTATATTTTTCTTGTGCCACAGCTACTATATATGTCATATATATAATCAAGCATGTCACCTAAACTTGAAACATTTGACAGTAAATTTATTTATAAGTTACTTATTTTGGAGCATTTTCAGAGTTACTTTTCAAAATAGTTGATATAAAAAGTTGTTCAAACATATTTGATGACAAAAATAAGTAAGGGCCTGTTCTCTTTGGTGTTCTTAGACTATTTTCAGTTTTTTGTTATCGAAAATACTAAAACACGTTTACTTACCTTTTTCAAAAACGAATTTCCAAAAACAATTTAAAATTTACAAAGAAAATGGAAAATGTCAAAAAAGACATTTTGACTGTTTTCAGTTAAAACCAAGTCAAAACTTCAAAACGCGGAAACTTGTCAAATTTTGCTAATAGTGAGATAGCTTACTTGGGAGTGTTGTGAATTTTCTGAAGGTCACGAGTTCGATTCTGTTTCACTCCAATTCAATACAAAGGAATTTTTTTTATGTGCACAACACAAAATTTTTCAAATAAATTGGTAAGTGATTGAGATTCGAACCCAGGTCACCAGCATGAAATTTCAATGCCTTAACCATAATGACAGTTACTTTTGCTTTGTTATAATATATATATTTTTAGCAATCTCAAAATATAAAATCCAAAATGAATTCAAAACTCAAAACTAAAAATTAAAATACGAAGAGAACAGTCCCTAAGTATCTTTACTCGCCCCATTCTCAAGCATTTTTTAATGTTTAAAGTTTAACTGAAGGATTGTATTATTGGCCAATCTCGATTCTTGCAATGTGGACTTTTCATTACTCTTCTTGAAGGTTTAGATTGATTTGATTTTCACTACAAAGCTTGTGAATTTAGCATTCAGTTTAATCAGTTAAATTATCAACGTCAATTTAATTGTAGTCTTGCTACATACCGACGAAAATTTTGGATGCTGATGTAAAATCTATTTGTGGGATTGAGGGATTCCAAAGCCTTTGGCTGTGGTGGATTAGACAAGAAAGTCATGTGCTTTTTGAGACTGGGAGACAAACAAGTGCTGGACACATTACTATTATGAGTAAAAGTGAATTAATTGACTTTGAGCTTACAAAAGTTAGGTTTACTAATCCTAATAAGATTAAGGTTTTCATAACGTCTATGTACAAAGTCCGATTAGAGATTTATTATTATTTCTTGCTAGCATAAGAGAAACAACCAAAATCTTAGTATTTGAAGTGAAATGTTTGTAGGGATAGAGTTCCACTTTGATGTTGTCGTGTGAATTTTTATTGAAGATTGGATTTATGAACAGTTGCGGTATGTAGAGATCGTGATAAATCAAATTTAGAGTCGTCACAACTTATAACCTCCTATAAAAGATTTTATGCTAATTAGCACAAAACGTCCATACCTTTGGGGTTGATTTTGGAAACTGTCCATACCTTTCATTTCTTGGCATTTATACCCTTACATATCACTTTTCGTGTGATGAACGACATTTTCACAATATTTTGACCATTTTTTTACCCTCCATTCAAATAAAACAACAAGAAAAGAAAAGAAAAACTAAAGAACTAATTGCAGTCATGCTCACAAATTTTTAAAAAAGTGCAAATTAGTCCAAAATCCTTATTAAAACATTAAAAATAAAAAAAAAATAAAAAATCTCTCTCTATTCTCGCCTCTTCCTCCCTACAGCCGCCACCCGCCGTCGCCTAAATCGCCGAAAAATGCTCCCTTCACCACCGGTGAGTTTAACCCACACAAATATGTGAGCATTTTCCGACGATTTAGGTGGCGGTGGATGGCGGCCGTAGGGAGGAAGAGGCGAGAAGAGAGAGAGAGTGAGAGAGAGATTTTATTTTTTTTATTTTTAATGTTTTAATAAGGATTTTGGACTAATTTGCACTTTTTAAAAAATTTGGGAGCATGGCTGCAATTAGTTCTTTAGTTTTTCTTTTCTTTTCGTTTTATTTGAATGGAGGGTAAAATNTAGTCAAAATATTGTGAAAATGACGTTCAGCGCACGAAATGTGATATGTAAGGGTATAAATGTCAATAAATGAAAGGTAAGGACAGTTTTCAAAATCAACCCCAAAGGTAAGTACGTTTTGTGCTAATTAGCCAAGATTTTATCTAAACACAAAGGTAATCCAATTTTTATGTATTCAAATCTTTTATGTTCCGTTGTACCTGTTTTAAGTTTGGGACGAAAACATGAAAATATCGGGCCTCCATTTGACAAATTTATAAATGATTTGCAAATACAAATAGTAAAAAGAAATAGTAAAAAAATTCCATGAGATGTGTGAATAGTAATAAATAATCATACATTTATAATTAAAATTAATATATGATTTTTGTTAGGCCCCAAAACAAGTTATTTTAAGTATCGAAGTTTGCAACAACCGCCAAATTGCAGAAAATTAAAAAAAATCATAATACAAAGGATTTTTTGCCCTAAAGGGCTAGGATGTTCAGTTTTGCGACCTAATCACTCGTTGAGCATCTGTAATGAGATATAACTCTAAATCCACTAAGAAAAAAAAATCAAGAATCAGTACAGAATGTACGAAGAAACCATTAGTTTCTTCGAGTTCTTTCTTGCCTCTATTACAAACCGTAATTACACAACCCTCAATCTCTAAATGACTGTACATAACAATCAGATATTCACAAAGAACAGAGATTGAAAACCTACAAAGATTGATTATAGATTTACAAGAGACAACCCTAACATCACTCAAAGAAAGAGAGAAAACACGAAGATTCTGGAAGAATGAAAACCACTTCCCAAATCCAAGAGCCAAGACCAAGTTACGTATCTATCTATCTATCTCAACAGTCACAATCCAAGGGTCAGAATAGTGCCATGTGTAGAGCATATTCTTAACCTTCAAGAGGCAAAACGTTGTTAACTTAAATTGGCCCAATTGTACAAATGGCCCAATAGGCCAAGTAATAGTGAGGCAGCCCAATATGCACTAACAATCTCCACCTTGCTGGGCTATTCCTTGGCCTTTACTAATGGATCTAGTCATCTATATACATGGCTTCATTTGCTCTAAAAAAAAGCCTGTAAAAGAAAAAAAAATTAGTTCAACTCTTTTTAACAACAATACTTGAAGTTCTAATTATCACAACATCAAGTGATATTCAGAATCTTCAAGCAATTTTAAATTTATTTAAAGGTAATACCTTAGTCCCCAAATCTGAAGGATTAAATTCTGTATGAATTTTAACCAGATTGATCAAACCTTTTTCTGTCATATTTCTTACAAAATGAAACTTTATGTCTATGTGTTTTGTTCTATCATGATAAACAAGATTTTTACTCAAGTGAATGTCACTTTGATTATCAGTGTAAATCCTAACAGAATCATTCATAAAACCAATTTCATTTAACAAACCTCTTAACCGTATACTTTGTTTTACAACATCACATGTAGCAATATATTCAACTTTAGTTGAGGACAAGACAACTAATTTTTGTAATTGTGACTTCCAACTAATGCAACCATCACACAGAGTGAAAATATAAGAAGATGTTGATCTTATTTTATCCAAGTCATTAGCTAAATCAGAATCAATGTAACCTTTCAATTTTATCCCTTCATTACTTTTTTTTAAATTCTAAATTTAAATTAAAAGAGCCTTTAAGGTATCTAAACATCCATTTCATAGACAGCCTGTGTGTTTCACCTGGTTGGTCATAAACCTACTTAAAATGCTAATTCCATATGCTAGGTCAGGTCTAGTACACACCATGAGATACATTATTGAACCTGTGGTGTTTGCATAAGGTACTTTTTTTTCATTCTTTTGAATTCATCTTCCGTTTTAGGTGATTATTCACTAGTTAATTTAAAATGATTAGCAATGGATAAATTAACATGTTTACACTCAAGTATTGAAAATTTTTCAAGTATTTTCTTCACATAAAACCCTTGTTTTAACAACAATATGCAATTATCCCTATCTCTTTCTATTTCCATTCCAAAAATCCTTTTAGCTTGTCCCAAATCTTTCATTTCAAATTCAAATTTTAATTTTGACTTAATGAAATCAATTTCAGATCTACCATGACAAGCAAGTAACATATCATCAACATATAATAGCAAATAAATGGATTCGGGTCCACCTGACCATTTGAAAAAGAAATAGGAATCATAATTGCTTTTTACAAAGCCCAATATCTGCACATAAGAGTTAAATTTGATATATCATTGCATGGGGGCTTGTTTCAGCCCATAGAGTGATTTCTTCAACAGACAGACATTTTCAATTTTGGATTTAACTTCAAACCCCAAAGGTTGATTCATGTATATAGTCTCATCAAGGTCACAATTCAGAAAAGCTGTTTTGACATCAAGTTGATCCAATTCTCAGTTAAAGTGAGCACTGAGAGCTAATAGAATTCCGATAGAGGTATACTTAGCCACTGGAGAGAATATTTCATTATAGTCCACTCATTCTCTTTGATTGAACTCTTTATACCTTTTACTTTTTGGATTAGAATTTCTTTGTTTGATTTTAAAAATTCACTTGCAATCAACTATCTTTTGATTTTTAGGTCTATCAACCAAAACCCAAGTCCCATTTTTAATAAGAGAGTCCATTTCATTATTCATAGCCTCTTTCCAGAATTTTGAGTCAGAACATTTAATGGCATCACCAAAAGTAGCAGGTTTAGAGTTTAAGGAGTTAAGAGCAGAAAATAATGTAACAAAATCATCACTATTGAATCTAGTAGAGGGTCTTATATCTCTTCTCTCTCTGTCCCTAGTTAATTGATAATCAACAAGAGTGGGATCAACAGATTCAATTTCATTTTCAGATTCAGTTTGCTCATGATTTGGCTTAGATTGAGTGGACTTCACCTCAATCAAATCATCTTGATTAACAGTATTTTCAGTTTGATTTTCCAAGATAATTAAAGGTGCAGTTTCAGAAGTTTTAAGATCAGATGATTCATTACAAAGCATGTCATTTTCATTAAAGATGATATTTTTACTAATAATCACTTTATAACCATTTTGACATTTGACCCACAGTCTATACCCTTTAACTTCCTCTCCATAGCTCAGAAAAACACATTTTAAGGACTTATGTTCAAATTTACCTTCACTTTGATGTGAATAAGCAGTGCATCCAAAAACTTTGAGTACGATGTAATTAGGTATTTCTCCAGACCACAGTTTTTCAGGAACTTGAAAATCAATGGCACTAGATGAACTTCTATTTATAAGATAAGTTTCAATTTTTAAGGCTTCACCCCAGAAAAACTTAGGAAGATCAGAACTGTACAGCATATACCTTACATTTTCCAATAGATATCTATTCATTCTCTTAGCAACACAAATTTGTTGAGGAGTGTATGTTACAGTTCTGTGTCTTAGGATTCTAGATTCTTTACAAAATAAATCAAATTCTGAATTACAAAACTCAAGTCCATTATCGGTCCTCAATGCTCGAATTTTCTTGTTGGTTTGGTTTGCAATCATTAGTTTCCATTGTTTGAATGTTTTAAAAGTATCGAATTTTTGTTTTAGAAGAAAGGTCCATATTTTTCTTGAAAAATCATCTACTATAAGTAGATAGAACTTAAATCCACTTAGGATATTTACAGATGCTGGACCACATAGGTCAACATGTAAATAGTCAAAAATACAGGTGGATTTATAGGTTCCAATTTTGAAAGGTAGCATTTTCTATTTTCCAAATACACAGTTTTCGCAAAAATTCAAATTTTTAATATTGTCATTTCCAAAACAACAAAGATTATTCAAAATAGTCAGTCACTTTTTTGAAATATGGCCAAATCTTTTATGCCAAATTAAAGACTTGTTAGACTCAGAGTTTAAGGCTGCAGAGCAATGACTTATCATATATTCAACAGAGACAGTGTATATACCATTTATTTCAAGAGAGAAGATCATATTTTTATTGCCTTGTTTTAGTCTCAGCGGACCTTTATGAATCATTATATTGTACTTGTCATCTAATTGTCCTAAGAAAATTAGGTTTCTTTTAAACTCAAGCACATATCTAATGTTGTCAAGTTCAAGAATGTAGTTATTCAACAATAGTTTAATCTTTCCAATTCCCTTTATTTGACAACTCATATAATTTCCCAATTGGATTTGTCCTCCATTGATGTCAACAAACTCAGAAAAACATTATCTAGTTGGACACATGTGAAAAGAACAGCCAGAGTCAAGGACCCATTCATTTATATATTTTTTGGTGGTACTCACAAGAACCACCCTTTGAATATCAGGTTCATTCTTGTAGGCCAGAGCTGCAGAACCATCAGGATTGTTTCTATCTTTCATAACTGATTTTCTTGAAACAATCTTTTATTATATGCCATGTTTTACTACAATAATAACATTTTCTGATTGGTTCTTGGATTTCACATGACTTGTTTTTCTCTTTGAATCTAAAGTTATGAGTTTTTCATTTCTTGTGAGGATTGTAATTATATATGGGTTGTTTCTTATTATGATTCAGTTTCTCTTTTATGTGCAACCCTTCCCCGTATTTATAGTCTTTTGACTCAACTTTTAATTCAAGTTTTTTGTTCCTCGGAGCTGAGGTTATTATATCAATGGTAAGATCTTGCCCCCATATTCTAAGGCATTTCTCATGTCCTTATATTTATTACTAAGAGAGTTCAGAAAGCAATGATAAGTGTATTTTGTACACTTATCTAAGCCATTAAATTAGAGTATTTGTTAGTGATTTGTTAGTGATTTAACCAATTTCTTATAAAACCAAATTTAACCAATTTCTTGGGGGGTGAACGACATGAACTACGGAGAACATATCAAAATCCTATTTTTCACCACAAGGAAGAGGATATCATGAGATTCAAAGGCAATTAACACGAGAGATTGAAGATTCATAGTCCGGATTGAAGATTAATGGAGGAGAAATTAATTTTTCACTTTCAATTCATTGTTTTTCATTCCGAGTGATGTTTTTCCAAATATTTTTGTGTGATTTACATAACAATATGCTATGCGAATTATTTTCATGTATTGGATGAAGATGAAACCTGTCTTTATTTATTTTTAATTCAAGACAAGTAGTTAGTTAATTTCTTATTTTTCTTGATTAATTTTGCATGCATAATTTTATTATTTGATTGCTTGATCACCAATTAAAATATAGAGTTGCTCGTTGTAGTGTTGGGAGGCTCACAATAGGTATAGAACATTGCTTGATTAACACATGTGCGATATATATTAGGAATAATATTGTTCACGTGTGCAATTTATGAGATAATCTAAACTTTAATGCATTTTACTCATTCGAATTCGGATTAGAAATAAATTCGGGTCGTGATTAGAATAAATTTAATTTGTCTTGAAAAAGAGAATTAATTACAATAGATTTATCAATTGTAAAAAATGTATGAATGATACTAACTACATAATTGAGAATTGAAATAGATAAAAATAGGTGGATTCGTAATCCAATACAATCATTCCATATAAATACATAACTCGAATTTTATAAGCTTTCGTAGAATAATTTACAATAATTATCAACCACAATTTCATTTTGTTTGCTCACTTTGAATCTAAATATAAACTAATATACTTGATTGAAATTTATTTCTTGTGGGACAATTCTTAACTTATCACGTATTACTTGTCAACGATCCCGTATACTTGCGGATTTTTTCTGAACAAGTTTTTGGCGCTGTTGTTGGGGAGTAATTTATTTGATTTAAGTTTATTAGTTACTTTAGATTTAAAGTTTTTATATTTATTTTTTATGCCATTTATTGAACGAACTAAGTCTCTGGTTTTACTCTTTTCAGGAAATTATAGTTTATGCAAAATTCTAACGACATCGAGTTTCTTCCAATAGATCCCGAAATCGAAAGAACCTTCAGACAACGAAGAAGAGAATAGAGGGAAACAAGGGAAATGGTAGAAGGTCAAAATCCAAATCAGGTTCAGAATCCATTACAACTACCCTAACCAATTAAGCCAGACCAGCCGAGGGTAATAGCAAATGATAAGGAAGCTTTAGTGAGGGACTATATAAATCCCATTCTTACTCATGTACAACCACCTATCATATATCCACCATTCAGATAGGCTAACTTCCACATCAGACCTGACGTAATCAACTTATTTCAGAATCATCACGACATCAGGTTCTCTAGGCGATCGACTGAAAATCCTTATGATTATATTCAAGCCTTCTTGATGCTGTGCAATATGATTAGCCACGAAGGCATGTCTGCTGACGCTTTTCGACTGCGCCTATTTCCTCATACCTTAAAGGACGGCGCACGAGATTGACTAAACTCACTAATTCCTAAAAACATATTTCATGGAATGATATGGTGTAAAAATTCACATTGAAATTCTTCCCACCTTCTCGAGTTCATCGACTCAAAAATGAAGTCCATACTTTCAAGCAAGGAGACCTTGAGAGCTATCCAGAAGCTTGGGAAAGATTCAAAGATTACTTCAAGAAGTGCCCTAATTTGAACATTCCTGAAGACTCCAAGATCTGCATATTCTATTCAGGTTTGAGACCTGAATTTCGTAACATAGCCGATGCTTAAGTTGGTGGGTCAATAATGGATATCAGATTGGATAATGCATTGGACCTATTTGAGAGAATTACAGAGAATCAATCTATGTGGCCAATAGATAGGGAAGTGTCGAGGAAAACAGTAGGAATATACAATGTTGACATAGCTACATAATTATCAGCCCAAATGGAAGCATTGGCAAGGAGGTTAGACAACTTTACTCAGAATGTGAACGTGGTACACCAATCGAAACCGATTTACGAAGGTTGCGGAGCTGATCATACTACAGAAAGATGTCCTTTAGCCTCTACATATGTAATCCAGCCTGAGAAGGTTAGTTATGCGCAAGATTTTCAGAGACAACAGAACAACCCCTACTCCAACACATATAATCCGGGATGGAGGAATCACCCAAATTTCTCATGGGCTAGCAATCAAAGTCAAGGACAAGGAGGAAATTTTCAGGCAAGACCACCAGGAATCCAACAACAGTAGCAGTAGCAAAATAGGAAGCCATCAATGGAGGAATTATTCAGTTCATTACTAAGAGTGAGACTAATTTCCAAAACCAACATGCAATTATTCAGAACCCACAGGTTGCAATTAAAAACTTGGAAACTCAGATGGGTCAGATGGCAGATGCATTAGCGGGGAGAACTCAAGGGACCTTACCTAGCAACACTGAGACAAATCCAAGAGAACAGGTATTAGCAGTTGAAGCTGTGAATCGTACAATTATTGAAACACCATCATACAAGCCCGCGTCCCTTGTTTGAGCTTATGTACCACCTGTTCCATTTCCTCAAAGACTTCAAAAATAACCGTCCAGACCATTACAACGAGAAGTGGAGTTCAACTGCCAGAAATCACTGTGAAGAATAAAGGGATCGAGGAGAATCAGATACCTACCATGGTCGAGGAACAAGTAGTTCAATCTAAAGAATCAACAAATGTTACACAAGAAGAAAAGTCGGACAGTCAACTAGTTAAGGCAATTGTTCTTGTCAATAAACACACACTTCCAGTCTCATTCCCTCAAAAGTTGTAGAACAATAAGTTGGAAAATCAATTTAAGAAATTCTTGGATGCACTCAGACAACTTCACATCAACAT
>CAIGRN010094481.1:0-10420 GCA_903798345.1 Fraxinus anomala | reverse complement strand
AATAATCATTATTCTATTCGGCGTCAGGAGCCCATTTTTCTTTACATGTGCACCCTCTTGCTTTGTACTACAAAGTTTATTCTTCTTTGGTCTTCCAGATTGCTTCTTTGGAGTTGGAGAGAATATTTTGTTTCAGCTCTCTATCTGTCACTTAAGTCGAACTTTAAACCTTTACTAATATTGTCCACACTAAAAAAATTTCCTAGGTCCGCCCATGAACCTCAGGATGGCATAATCTAAACAACTATCTTCAAGCTTGTGGCCACTCCAATGCATTCCGTTGGAGTTTTGATTCAGTGAACTTGCTGATTTAGTCATCATCCTCTCCTCGTTTTTGGCCGTAACATCTTGTAATTGATAAATTAATGAAACAATGGGAACTGTCATTTCATTTGGAAGGTTAATAATTCTGCTAAGAGTTTTGCTATGTGAACATAATCTTTGACATAATGGGTGACCGCCATATCGCCCATTATTTCAACCCTTGTGTTAATATAGCAAAACTCTCCAGCTAAAACTGCACCTCTGGTGCGAACAGATAAGTTGGGCTTCACACATTCATCTGTTCCAGAAGTATGCATGTACGAACAGTGTAGAATCCCACCGCGCACACCCCCTAAGAAAATCTTAAAAACCTAATCATGTGGGCAGGTGTCATGATCATGATCGATATATCAGCATGCAGAGATAGCATCAGGAATCAAGATTCTAACAGTCACCTTTTCAGTTTTAACTACCTGGAATTTTCTTGAAATTCTTGCATAACTGGATAGACCTCATCAAGAAACCTCTCTCATGTCTGTGCATTTTCAAGAAAGTAAACCTTACACTGCATATTATCTATATAATAAATATAGATTTTTTTTATTTTTCTTCTGGAATTCTTGGAAACAAAATATAAATAATTATGTTTGTTAGTTTCATATAACTACTCTTCCATTTCAATTTGCATAAACCCTCTTCAAAGTTTGACTCTCAAATTTCGTCAGCTATTCCATTCCCAACTCTTTCCAAGAACTTCTCTGAACTCCAAGAAAACTTCAAAACAAGAAGACAAATCCTTCATTATGGACGAGTGGGCCAATGTTAGCTTAGAAGGAGCCTCGAGTACACAAGATGATGATGATGACGAAAATAGTTGCATTGTTGTCTTTGAAGCTGCAACTAGAAACAGGTACAGAACCATGTGCCGCATTGGGACTGCATCAGGTCTTACAGTGTACAGATGTGCGTACATTGCAGAAAACTTCAATGACTATTCAAGAATTGGGATTCATGATGTCTTTTTTTCCCTGAAATTGGTCAAAGTCAATCAACAAGAACAAGAGGCCTTCAACAAGCTGAATCAAGAAGTTGAAAGAAATTGCTTACTCCCTCATCATGAAAACCTCATGGGAATCACTAAATCATTTGTGGACAATGAGAAATTATGTGTGGTGTTCCCGTACATGGATGTGGGATCCCTCCGATCCATCACTGCTGCGAAATTCCCTGAAGGTCTTCCAGAACACTGCATTGTATTTTCTCTCAGAGAAACTCTATCCGGTCTTTCGATTATCCACGCAAATGGACTCATCCACAAAGAAATCAATGCAGGCCATGTTTTCTTTAGTTCAAAACCTGAAATCAAGCTGGGATATAGCGCCACTATATACGAACACAAACTCGAATATGGCAGTGTTCAGGCCTCTTCTTCCTCAGTTCTGCCTAGTTATTCGATTTGCGAATGGGCTGCGGCGCCTGAGGTTTATCGCACACAAAATCATTCCAAGGCTTCTGATATATGGATGATTGGTATAACTGCTTTGGAGTTGGCTTATGGCGACCTTCGGGTGCGTGACAGGGATAGTTTTGAGGACATGGTGAGAACAATAAGCAAGAATAAATGTCTGCCAAAGAAAGAACAGAATGAGAACCCTAACCCTAACAAGAAAAAAATGGGTTTTCTCAAAGGATTGATTCCATCGTGTGCTGCTCCAGGTAAGTATAATGAAAGAGAGTTTTCGAAGGATTTCGAGAAGATGGTTGTCAAGTGTCTGAATTGGGACGCTGAAAAGAGGCCAGATGTTAATGACCTTCTCCGCTCTGAAATCTTCAACAGGTCCAGGGACATTTACTTCTTTCGAAATGAGATTAGCTTAGGAGGGCGTATACTTGGAAACTGGCGAACAAGTTGAGTTTTAGGTTTTCCATTCAAATTCATTTTCAGTATGTTTCTTGATATGTTTGTGGTGACAATTGGAAATTAGGGTTTACTTCTATTATTTTTTATTCAATTTCTGAATTTGTTAGTTGCGGTTGAACTTTTTTCCAAATTTGTGTGCCGAATAAATTTTTTAAGAATTGAATATTATTTTTGTCCATTTTCTGTATACTTATTCATCAGTTTTTGTAGAAAATGGTTCAAGTAGTTGCATCTTGGGAGTCTTTTACCACGTTGGGAATGTGTAAACTATATGTTACAAAATAATAAATATAAAAGTATGATAAAATAATTTTCCTTAATTTCAAAGCATGCAAAAGGAATAATTTGACAAAAAATCATAATCAATAATAAAATATGTAATTAAGGAAAGTTATAAGATAAAAAAAAAATTGATGAAAAAAGTTATAGACATAAGTGTTACAATAAGCGTAGCTTGAAGACCTTGAGTATAATTTAATTTAAAATATGCGACAACAAATAAAAGTTTTGGTGCCAATATATTATCCCACCCTTCTATAATATAAACACTGAACAAAATGTGTCAAATATAAGTGTTTGCTTGGTAATGTTTTTAAGTACTTATAAGTTTTGAGTCTTATTGGATGTATAGATAATAAATAAATAAATAAATAAAAATTGTTAATCATACTAAGTCCTTGTTTGAGCCCCATTTTTTCCATCAAAATGAATTCTTGAGTAGAGATTTGACCACATTTCAATCACATTTTTCAATAAAATAATATTACACGTAAATTCAAAAATTTCTCTTATTTTTTAACCACACATTCTCTATCGTAACACAATTGCAAAATGCATTTTTTGAAAAAAATAAAAATAAAAGAAGGAGCTCAAACAAGCTCTAAATGTGTAGATAGAAAAATATATTTGACAATATGCTCAAAAGGACTGATGGATTCCTTTACCATAAATATTATGTAGCTAATTTATACCAAACTTATGTTGCCAAAGAACTTAGCTAGAGAAAGATACCTAAGGAGTTGATAATTTTGAATTATGAAAATTAGATTTAAAAAATAAAAAAGTACATTTTTATTCTTGCTATTTTTATCTAAGGAATTTCCTTTTTTCTTGATAAAGAGAAGTAAATATCATGTTAATTACATGATTAAACTGATCCTACGTATGAAACGTATTGAATTTTGAAGTTCTATATTTTAAAAGGTGAACTTTATTAAAGTGAATAAGTTTTTGCAACATCAGGTTCTATCTTAAAATAGTATTGCAACATGGTGGTTCATTTGAAGACAATCGTGTAATATGACCGCTTATTAAGCTCGAGACAAAATAATGAAGTTTTCGTTTCAACTTTTTTAGACTTTAATATCCTCTCGAATATCGTGATTCTCTCTTAAAGTTCAATCTTAAAAAATGAATGATTCAATTAATTTATTATATTCTCTTAATATTTAAGCAGTATGAAATTTTATTCTTAATAAAGTGTTATTTAAAACGCGCATGCATACAAAATAATATTCAATGTACAAAATGCATAGAGGATGATTCATATTATCCACGGAAGACCAACAGCATCCTGCTCTCAGGATTTGCCACCCATGTTAATTTAGATTTTCTTGTAGGAAATAAGGAGACAATAAATTATATTTGATTCGTTCCCATTTACGTATGATTTCATTCGTACATAAAAAAAATAATAATAAAAAATTAGTCCACGAATTTCATTTGCTTTCCACCAACAACTGCACAACCCTCCCATACCTCACCACTCTTTTTCAAACCCCATTTAATTTGTCATCATTGGACATTTATATGACCAAGTCTTAAGAAACTTCACACGTCAAAAAAAATAAATAATCATTTGATTAGTTAGTTAGTTTTAAATTTTATTAATAACTTTCATCCATCTAATCTTAAATATATTATTCTTTTAAAGTTAGGTTAATTGAAAACTAGAATAAATATTTAGTTTTTGTGGGATCGATATTTAAATTCACATTCACTTCATTCTTGTTTACGCGATACCGTTCACCTAGGGTTTTAGTGCAACATCAAATGAGTGGAGTCACAAGACTCGAAATGGCGCCTTAGACACGTTGCAAGAAATTATATGTGCTGAGTTCTTCATCGATATAATTAGTGAAAGGAAAAAAAAATCACCATAACAACACAATGCTAAATAATATTAGCCTTTGTTTTGTAGAAATTAAAATTAGATTTTCAACAGATTTTAATAAAAGTTAATTGAATGTGTGGTTGAAAGTTATGAGTTCTATGAAATGTACAGTACAAATTAATTGTTGATTTTAATTTAAATTTTAATCAATTTTTTTAGCGATAATGTATTTTCGCCCTCCGAAACATTAGCTCAAATTTAAAGATGTGCCAAGTAACTAAAGGGTGGAGATCACACGTAGTCGAAAACTTGAGATTCTCTAACATTTTATTACTCCATCCCAAAGTCTACACTTTGATGCCATTTTCCAATAATTATTAGTTTATTTTTTGTACCAATAAACGGTCTATTAGTGTCCCCTTACTCACTAAACAGTCCGACAAACCTCCAAATCAATTCATAAACAAACTTGATTAGCCATACACTAGAAGAAAAAAAGAACAAAACATGCACATTAATTTTATTCTCTATGCAACTACCTATCAAGTTCCAGTGACTCTTTTTGGATCATGATAAACATGACCATATATACTATCAAGGGTAAATTTGAATTTCTCCACTTTTGAGTCAAATAAGGATTATTCGATTCTATTTTTTGAGAGTATGGAGGAAATATACCTTAATTAGAGATAGAGTCGTATACATTGACATGGTGAAAGTCATGAGTGATCAGTTTTCATATTTTGAATCGTTCTCCCACCACGATTCATTAAAAATGAATGAGAGGCTTGCGAAATGAATGTGAAGGGGTTGGGATGCCACATTTCAGAGAGTGAAGTAGCGAACTCCACGTAAATTTCACTTTGATTAAATCTAAGAATAATAATTAACATATAGAAGTTTGAGTTGCTTCTCTTAAAGAGTTGATTTTTTAAGATGAATTATCAAAACTTAATATGACATCGCAGTTCAAAAAGTTGAAATCAATTAGTTTAAAATCGACTATCATATTTTAAACGAAACCATGGAGAAAATGCTAATGTGTTCCACCCTAATCATGTCTATCAATTATCATGTGATGAAAACTGTCTAGTGTTACAACTATTATTGCAAGAATCTTTTATTAAAATAATCTTAATTAGAAACATCCATGCTTCTACGTGTTGTTTGTCATTTTCTCCAAATCCTTTGTTTCTGTCCACCTATTGAACCACTTTATATATCTTTGCTCTTTCATTAATTTTCCACCTCAACCCACATTTTCTTCCAAGAAAACCAAACCAATTCCTTTGTAATACCCAATTTAATTTCAAGAACCAACTTTAGTATTTCTTGTATAGATACATCATACGAGCAAGTTTCAGAAATCGAAACTCTTTTGGGGGGTGGTTATAATCCATGGCTTCATCATCACTTGATCAAAAATTTCAGAGTTCTTTTTCATTTAAACATGAACCAAGAATGCTCAAAGATTTCCTCAAAGATGATTCTTTTTCATGTTCATCAAATAATTTTCGATTATTTCCAAGAAACGGTACAAGTAAATCAAATGTAACGAACAAACGCTCTCCAATACTTCTTAGAAGTGGATCAAAAGCTGCATCAACCACATTTTATGCACTCAACAAAGTCATTAAGGTTGTTAAATTCTTCCCATTTGCTTCTGTGAAATCTCCACTAGTTTTACCAAGAAGCATTTCCAGTAAACTCTCCAGAAGAACCAAAAACAGAAACGAAAATTTCCCACAAGTGTCCGTTAAAGTCAAGGACATTTTACGGTGGAGATCGTTCAAGGACTTGGCGGAGGAGAAAGCTATGCCTTTGGATTTTTCTTCATCGTCCCCTAGTTGGTGTGCAACAACCACCACCACCACCACCACAGGATCTACTAGTACTACGACCTCATGCAGCAACAGATCTAGCTGGTGTGACAGTGACTTTACCGCAGCCGATTCACCGTCGTGGGGTGGTGAAAAGGGGAGTGAAACAAAGAATCTAGAGGTAATTTCATAATTTTCTAAAACTTAAATAAGATCATTTTTTTTTTCTTTTCTTTCTTTTTGTCAGTTTTTGAATTTTTTATTTTCGCTGTCTGCTGGTAGAATATCAGAATATAAAGGTTGTGGGTCGACGGAGATTTGTCTACGTATGAAACAAAAGGGCCAGTTGTTGAATAAAACAAATCTTATTTATTAATACTGAATAATTATTATATACAGGGGGAGTTGTCATTCGGAGAAACTGAGCAGCATAGCCCAGTTTCAGTTCTTGATTCTCCATTTTATGAAGACGAAGAATCCATATTTCCTATTCATCCAACCTTTGCCAAGAGAAAATGCATGTTCATGCAAAGACTTCAACAATCCGAGAGCCTTGCAGAATTGGAAAATCTTGGAGAGAACCAAGAGGATAATTTGCTGTTCGATTTCTTTAAGGCTAAAACTAATGGAGAGTTTGATGATTGTGAGAATACTGCAGAACCTTGGATCAATGGAGAATACGAAAATTGGGAGGCGCAGGACATGAAGGAGGTCTGTGTTAAAGATATGGAGAGGGGATTGGACTGGAAAGAGTTTAAAGAGGAGCATGAAGAAATGGCAATGGAGTTGGAGATTCAACTCTTAAGTGATTTGTTTGAGGAGCTTTTGGACGATAAGTAACTTCTAAAATTATGTTTAGAAAATAATTTGTACGTCATTTGAAGCACTTGTAATATAGTGTAAGGTACACATAATATAGATGTACATAATCTACATATTTATAAAATATTCTACTGGTTGTTGTTTAAAATGTTATGGAAAAGATAATAAAATAAAATAAAAGTGACATTGTAGATCGAATGATATCTATCTATTAAGCACTGACTTGCTACAAACTTAGTCCTCGTCTGGGAGCGATTTTTATCCCATATTTAACAAAATTTTGATTGTTGGCATGTGCACATTGGTCTTATTGTTGTTGCAATTATTGACTACTTTAGAAATAAATTATCAAAAATGTCATTTTTAAGAAGAATGAATTAAATTTTAAAAGGACATGTGTCATTCTACTTGGTCAGTCAATAATTGCGATTGATATGAGACTAATATACACTATATAATGGTAAAAGTTTTGTTGCAAATTGGATAAAAAATGCTCCTAGACATGGGTAAACCCTAAAAAGGTTGAAAGTTACACTTAAAAAAATAAGTTGACCAATAAATTACAAACAAGTAAATTGAAGTGTAGTGCATCTCGATATGGACCGATAGTGTGCAGTCTGCGCAATGAGATTGATTAGGCATGTGACAGAACAAATTAAAGGGGCTTAAGATGTTTTGAAATTTTGGTTTGCTGATGGCATTTTAATAGCTTAATGTGCATAAAAATTTCAAGAGCTATATGCCAAATTCTCTTATCCTTCAAATTTATTAAATTGGGTAGAGCTATGGCTATTTCTTTCTCTGGGTTGGCAGAAGAAATATATTAATTGAAGTTAGCAGGATGTTCTTCTTCTCATTTTCCAAACATGGTCTTTTACTTTAGATACATATATAAAAAACATGCATAAATGTATGTGTGTATCTGTATATTGAAGTATTGATTTTATAAGGTTTGCATTATTAAAATTGAAAAGTAAAAATATGATATTGTATACTAATAAGTAACGTGACATTAATCGTATATTTACCAATTTCGAGAAGATTTGGCATTCTATCATTTTTTTTCCTTAAACGGCACAAATGAAGTAATCTTAAAGCAATGCACGGTCAACTTTGCATCTTTATTAATTTTACATCGAAAATGTTGTCAAATAAATGTATACTTAGTGGCTTTGAGTCGGGGACAAAATTAGCACATGGTACATTGGTACTCCAAGATTGCACTGACTTAGCTGTTTTCCTTTTATTTTATTCTCAAACCAAACAATCTAAGGCTCGATCAATCTTGACAAGTTTTATATGCTCAAATCAATATATACATAAAAAAGGAAGTTTATCAATATGATACGAAACAAAAATAGACATGATTTTTATATGCCTCGTCAAGTCCATAGGAAATGGCACAATTTTATTCCCATGAACATTGAAATCAAGCAAACAACGTTATTCATTGGAAAAATGGAACTCCACACTCAAATCTATATACCTTTAACTTTGCCTCATTATATACATCTTAAATGCCTATTTGATCTTCATTCTTTAAAATTTATTTTTGGGATAATTGTAATAACGGTTCCAAACATTTGGAGTTTTCACATATTTTACCTTAACCTTTACTTTGTGTCAATTACAATTTTAAACCTTTTAAAAATTAGCACTCGAGGTCCAAATCGATAATTTTTGTTAGTTTGACCATTAGATGACCCATAAATTTGACTGTGATCAAATCTAAACTATTTTCTAAAGGGTAAAATGGTAACTTTACATTTTATTCATAAAACAAAGTAAAAAAATTAAATTAAAAAATACCAAAAATAAAAACACATATAAACCCATCATCTTCACTATGCCCACCCCCACCCCACCAAATCAAAACCAGAAAATTGTACCCTTACACATCCCGCCACCATCGACCCACAACACCACCACAACTCCCCTCACCCAAACCAACCAACAACCTTAATTAGGTAACCCCATGGAAGGGACTTCAACATACCCGAGTGGTGGTCAGTAATTCGATGCGAGTAAGGGAAAATTGCAACTTTTCAATTCCAATTTTAACACAATAATGGTAAAAGATGAGGCAATTTCACTTGTTCTATCATTATTTTTTTGTTTTCTATTTAATCTCAAACTTTCTACCATTTTGTTGTTGTGAAATCATGGTGGCTACTGCTAGCCAAAGCTATTGCCATTTTGCTCAAAGTTTCGACTTCCATTTTGATGATGTTGATGGGGGTTCGAGGTTTATTGATGGAGAATTTGATTGTTAGGCGATTGATGCAAGGCGAGCGAATGGTGGTGGTTTTGTTCGATGGTTTTGGGCAGGGGCTGAAGGCAGGGGAATGGTAGTGGCTTTGGTCGATAGATGAAGGTAGGGGATGAGGGAGAAACAATAAGCTTCATTTTTTTTCAGTAAAAGCATAATTGACTTGGACCAAGTAATATGAAAAATGGGTTTGTTGGAGTGTGAGGAAGAGGAGGGAAGAATTAGGTAGAAAATGTTGGCGAGAACAACAGAATAGTTGGTGGAGGGTGGAGGTGGCAGGGAGGGGTAAAATGGGGCCAACTGGTTTTGGGTTTAGGAGGAGTTGAAATAGTGGAAGATGATCGGTTCCACAATAGCTTTTGACCATATTTTAAAAAAAGGATATATTAATAAACATTTAAAAACAATGAAAAAAGCATTGTTACCCTCACGTGATTTGGAAGGAAGAAAGGAGAGGAAACACTCGTGCCTAAAATCGACGACGGATCCGGCCAAAAAATCGACGACCCAACCGAAGATCGAAGGTGAGNGAAAAAAGCATTGTTACCCTCACGTGATTTGGAAGGAAGAAAGGAGAGGAAACACTCGTGCCTAAAATCGACGACGGATCCGGCCAAAAAATCGACGACCCAACCGAAGATCGAAGGTGAGTTTTGGAACTATTATATGTATTTTACAAAGCATTTTGTATGTTCATTGAAATCGTGGTGAGTAGCAACTGTTTCAGGAATAACCACATCGTCTTCACGAGCAATCACAACTGTATCCCAAAAATCATTTACATTACGATCCTCTCCATTGGAAACTTCGTGTTCACTATCGGGGACATTATTTTTCGATAAAGTTATGCAAAGAGGAGTCGACTTTCGGCCTTGGTTCAATTAAATTAAATGCTTCATTTGCACTTCAGAAGTAACTTTCATAGGTGGAATCGGAATGGTTGAATGCTTGTGAAATAAAAATCTTAATTCCATATCGTACGGAGAGGAATCGATGTTAAGCATGTTTTTTATTTCGTGGTACATTTTCGTAAACGATGTATTCATTGTTATCAAAATTGCATCAACCCAATTTCCTTTACTCGTCCATTTCCATTCTCAGTGACCACTTTCATTTGTTCGAAATTCACCGAAGTAACAAATTGGAACACGTGCTGATGCCATATCTACATTATGAATTTTAATATCAGAAAATAATTACATTAATAAATA